>JAWWEQ010049490.1:0-85123 GCA_035583055.1 Torymus tubicola
ATATATATAGTTTAAAAAATTCAGACAATTCTGCATTTTGCCTTTCAGCAAGACCCAATAATTTCCTTGCCGCCTTTGTGGTGGCCAATTTAATAACTATTTTGTCTAGAGTTCCAGATGGCGTCAACATTTTCATCACTTATTTCCTTCCTTCTTTTACGACAGACAGTTTAATAACTATTTTGTCTGGACTTGCAGTCGACGTCATCATTCCTATCACTTGTTTACAAAACGAACCAAAACAGAACGAGACGTAGAATCTGTTGACGCTAGCTGAATATTCCCCACCTTAACACGTTTATTTGCTGAGATCATTAAGGGGATCTATCACTTTTTAATCTATCTCTCTAAAATGATCTGCAAAAATAAATTGAAATTACTACTAATATGTGTTGATCTTAAACAGTTGATGTTTTGTGTGATTTAGGGCTAAAGAGTATGTATCAAATTTATTTGAACAAATTATTTTCAATAGATAAAAACTGCTCAAATTTCTCAGTAAAACTTAAATTTTGATTTTTGATCAATTTCTGAAAGTAAAAAATCATTTACTTAAATAAATGTCATACCTGTACCACTCTTCAGGCCTAAATCACATGAAATATAAACAGTTTAAGAATGGTTAAGATCCATTAATTTTCTGAATCTGCAGGTTACGGCAATACTAGAGTTTATATAAATATCTACATATTTGGATACAGAGGCTCTAAACATTTTTTTTAGCTTATTTTACCACAAATCTACTATACATTCAAAATATTACTTTTACTTATTAGTAATAATTCAAATTTATTTTTGCAGGTCATTTTAGGAAGAAAAGTTTAAAGGTGGTGGAACCCTTTAAGAAGACATATTGTATTGACTACAGTTCAGTTTATCAGACTACTACAGTATGTATTGTGCTAAAAACGCATCTTGCGTAAAAACAAGTTCATTAAAAAACAGACGTACATCTTACGCGAAGAAGAAAAAGAAGAAGAAAAATATTGAAATGAACCGAAATCGATGAAATTGAAAGAACTCGTTTATACCTCGCATGCACACGTAGGTCTGAACACGACAAGTGTTCCTTTGTTATATGGACACAGACACATAGATACACATATATAATCCACAACGTATTATTGTCTTCTACATTATCTAATCCTTATCATTAAGCCTCACTATTTCATTAATTACAATAACTCGATTCTCAGCTCATTGCTACGCCCACACGTGAACAAAGCGCACACATTCTTATTCAAGATACACGTAAATATATAATATTCAAATCACAACGCGCGTAATTATACAAATATTCTACATATAAATGATAGAACACTTTCTTAGCGCTGCCATCTTCAAGCCAATCTATTAGCCCATCGCTACGTTTTCATTTTCCTATGTTTCCATCGGTTGCAAAGGGATATTTGTATATATGTAACGCACGCCAATATGTTTCATTTTGTATTTTATCTGCAAATTGTTTCATTTGTTTTCTTGCAAAAGAATAATTATAACAATCATGCCCATATATAGCTATTTTCAATTCAGGGTGCCTACAAAATGTGTTAATTTATGTGATATCTGCCATATTAACACTCACGAAATGTTGAAGTTTTATCTATTAATTGTTTTAATCCTCTTTGTCTATTTAAAAAAAAAACTCGTAAAATTGAAGCAGTTTCAAGATGACCTTAGAAAATAAAATTTCAATCTTAGAATTTCGTAAAATATTTTAAACATTACTATTATTAAAATTCAAAGTGATTGGCGATATGGACATGCCCTGTCTGTCCGATTTGAAATGGATTGAGTTAAAAGTAAATACGTTTATAATACCAATTACAATAAACATTATTTATCAGATAATAAATACATAAACTATTTTTTAAGGATATTTATCACTTATCGGAGAGTCTACACTACTATAGTACTCTACTTTAAATTATCCTCCAACAGTTAGCTGACTAACCCAGTAATTTTACTTAGAAAGATACGGGTTAACGTATGCTATCTTGATCCACCGTCATAGTTAGGATACTTGGTGTCTTGCGTACTTAATTTTCATAATGAGTTCAAAAACGATAGCAAACGAGTAAGAAAATACTTTGTGTTTTTGTACTCAATTTTAATAGAGAATGAATTTAATAATGAATAGTTCTAGATGTTGATCACCAATTGTAAGTCTTTTTTGACCAATTAATCTGCAAAATATTATATTGATTTCTTGATATATTCGTCGTCACAATAAATGCAAAAAAATACTACATATAACATCCAATACCAGTTTCAATTGATTGATCAAATGTCTACAATAAACGTGCATAGTATAATTAGGAAAATTTCTGTATCAAGCGCAAAGAAGTATGAGTTAAAGTTGTACATTAATTCGAAAGGTATTATAAAATCCATTGCTGATGCAAACCTATATTCAATTTTATTAAATAAATCTTTAAAAAAAATAATGAATCAGGAAGTAGAGACGATATTTTAGAAAAAATTAATTTTTTTTAGTTTCTCGCAGGTGTGTCTGCATTATGTATATAACAATTTTGACCTTGTTTGAGACCACGATAAATATTTCTTCATATCTGTAAAATAAGAACCAGTTTGTACTTCTGGACTTGATCATGATTTTTTTTTATTCGAAAACATTTAAATTACATCTTGTACATTTATTGTTGACATTCCATCAATAAAATAAAAGTTGTATTTGATTTTATATTATGAGATATTTCTGCATACATTTATTCTGACCACGAATATTATCAACAAATCAATATAATATTTTCTACATGTATCGTTTTATTAATGGAATGTCTATTGCACATGTATAGTAGTATTAATTGGCCAAAAAAGACCTTCAAATGGTATCAGTGCCTATAAATATTCAATATTAAATTAATTTTCTATTAAAATTGAGTTCAAAAACACAAAGTATTTACTTACTGGTTTGTTATTGTTTTTGAACTATGTGCATTTAAAAAAAAATAAGTACAAAATGATGTAAGGTCGCTAGATTAGTCAGTTAATTGTTGGAGGATAATTTAAAAGTCGACTCTCCGATAAGTGAAATATTCTTAAAAAATTGTTTATGTATTTATTTATTGGTAAGTGATGTTTATTGTCATTAGTATTATAAAAGTGCCTAGTTATGACCGAATCCATTTCCAATTAACAGACAGAGTATATGTCTATCACAAATCATTTTAAATTTTAAGGATTATATTTTAACTAAAAATGATTTGACAGGCATTTTTTTTATTTTTATGATGATAGAGAATGAAAATACCTGTCGAATCATATATTTGTCAGATCTCCAGTTTTTCTCTCAAGAGAGAAACTGCATTAAATAAAGTACTACGTATTTTTCGCGCCTTATGGTCGTAGCCGATACGTATATAATTATCATAAATATACTTACATAGACGTGAGTTATTAGTCTACATGTGTACAATGAATACAAGCTCGAACAATATATGCAGGTACAATAAACGATTTTCATTTTTTGCTTTCCGTTTTTATAGTTTTTTTAATTTTATATAAGTTCCTCTGTTTCTGACGATCAGTAATTTTAGATACAAAGCATGTATTTTCTGTGTTTTAATTCACATACGAATTTTTAATTTCTATGATACTTTGACACTTTAAGGCAATTAATAATTGTTATTTTTCTTCAAATTCTTAATTCTCGATTCTTTGTCTAGAAAAATGAAATTTCTGCTTGTCCCATAAGAATTGGGAAATCGATGTTTCATTGTTTTGGATCCAAAGTAGGTGATACTTAATCCTATTAAAAATCTAAATCCTAATTTATATTATGTAAATATGAAATATAGCAATAATTTTCTTCAATAACCATACGAAAAAACATAAAGCTCGCGCGTATCATCATGCGCTCTCAATTTCCTAGCACATAAAAGTTTCAATTAAAAATTATTCTACCAAAAAAAAACCACATAAATCTTTTCGAATCCTCCCGTCCAACTAAACTACAAAATCCTTGCTCCTCCATATATCCACATAAAAATAAAAATCTCGCTTATATATGATCCACACGCATGAATGACTAATACTCTCTACACGCTCTCCTACTCCTTCTCACTCACTCAGTCCATCTCGCGATATATACACACCCACACATTTATACACACACACACACACACACACATACACATAGAATCGCTGTGCCCCCATTCAGTAGTAGCAGCAGCTAGCTCGACAGCAGCAGCGCGCACTCGTTTTCCTCTAAAAAGGTCTTTTGTCGTTGCCTCGTCGGGACGAACCCATATATACATATATATACACGTACATCATCATCGTACGTTCGAATCAAATTCAGTTACGTTAACCTTTGCACGTGCTCATGCCACGTGCGCTCCCGCACGCAAGAGCGCAACATATATATATATACGAGGAAGGTTTAAATAATATAAATTCCCCCCTCCTATATACGACTTCTTTTTATATATACATATATATATACCTATAAAATACCGAAAGAGAGCGCGCGCACGCAAGCGAGAGTATATACACGTCGGTAGTCAAGATATCTGCAGGTTTTATGCTAATATAGCGGCATATGGCAAACCGTATATACGACACAGACCGAGTGGCAGTATAGAGCGCTTCGTGCTCACACACGTACACACATATATATATATATATATATATATATATTTTTATATATATATACATATATACACGAGCGTGAAGAGCGCGCGCGCGTTTGTGGGTACGATATATACGGAAACACATCAGTGAGCGCACGCATTAGTGCCTCCTCGTGCCAGTGCAGCAGCGCGCGGCTCTCGCGGGTGCGCGGTCGCCGAGTGAGAGGAACGATCTTTATATAGATATAGAGACTGAATATATTTATATATATATAAGTAACGGTCCGTTAAATTTCTTTTTTTTATTTTTAAATGTGTTGTCGTTTTTTTTATATTATACAGATAATATATATAAGTGCGTAGTTATATATACATATAGTTTTATATATCGCGATGAGTGTGGAGTTCCGTTGCCGCTACCGCTGCTGCTGTTACAACTGTTGCTACCGTTCGTTGTAACCGAAGGTGTTAGAGAAATTTTCAAGTGCGCGGGATATTATATATACACTTTGATATACGTATATATGTACAGTGCAAAAAGGGGGCGATAGAGAGAGAGAGAGAGAGAGAGAGAGGAATGAGCCCATCGTCGGAAATAAAGTGATTTTCGTGTGAGAGAGAGCCGCGTTGAGAGACCGTAAGGAAAGAGAGAGAAGAGTGTGAGAGAGAGATAGATATATACATATATATAACATTGTAGTCGCAACCGCGCGCTTACACGCGCGGGCGCCTACGCTGTAGCAACAGAGAGTAGCATGGACGAAGGCGAGAAGAAGAGAGAGAAAAATCCCCGGCAAGGCGCTAGTGGATTGTCCATCCTCACATTCGCGTAAGGTCCATCATATGTATTATAAAAAAAAACACGATCGTGTATAGCCAATATATATACCTATCAATCGTTCCGTTCTCTCTTTTTATTTCTATAAAAAAAACTTTCAAAAATTTCATATACATCATTCATCCTATTAAAAAAAAAAAAGGGAAAAAGGATTAGCAACTTATTGGCGCGCACCAGGATGACGTACGAATCGCAGTCTATTGCATGCTCGCCCGCGCATGCGACTGTACCTATAGACCGCGACGATTGTGATCTCTACTTATATGAAAAACCTGTTTCAGATGTGTGTACATATATATATCTGTATATATCGTTAGATAAATCGAGAGCGCGTGGGAGTATAGCTTTTTGCAAATATATACTCTCTGCATTATATATATACGCACACGTGTATGTATGTATATACATTGCTCGGTCCGTTTCCTGCTTCGTGTATAAGTACGGTATATTATATACGCATATATATACCGATAGACGCGCGCAAATTCGCGCAACGATGTGAAATTAAACATATATATACACACATGTATCTATACGTATATTACAGTAGCAGCTATCTACCTAACGAATCCAAAACAACGATATTACACATCGCTAGCTTATATGATCGGTTTCTATATACCTATATATTGCTTCTCTTTATACTCTCTCTGCGATCTGTTTGAAAAATATACGAAGTGTGTGGTAGCGCGCACAAAGCCGCTCATATATAATAGTAATTGTAACAAAGCGTTGCATTACATATACATATAGAACGGGGATATAATGTGGGGGGAGATCACGGGAAACCCACGTTGATGCGTAGAAATATGTGTGTGTACCGCGAAGTTGATAAGCAAATCCGTAACATATATCGAGGCCGGCGAATGAACAGCTGTAAGTAGTGGAAAGCGCGCGTTGTGTATGTACGTTCATGTTTATATGGTGATCGATTAGTGCAGCGTGTCTATATACGCGTTGATCGGAATATATATATGGTATAAGATGGTTAAGACGCGGATCTCGCGTATAACAAACGTGTGGTTGCTTAGAGTTTTCTTTTTTTATAGATAATTACTATTTAATGGTTTCCTATTCTGTTTTATTTATAAGGAAGTGTACGGTTTTTTTAATTTTTTTTTTTGCATCGATAAGTAATGCTTGTTAGGTATATATATATATATATATATATATACTTGAACATGATTTATCCCGCGAACTGATATGTGATTTTGTATTATTTAAAGCTCAATTTTTTGTTTGAGATAACATCAATATTCAGATATTCCAAAATATCTATAGTTTTGCGCTGTTAAATTCAGATAGAACGTTTCGATTAGAACGGTCACTCTTTTTTTCCTTTGGATTCTCAATCTCAAAGAACCGAGCGTCGCACAATTAAAATGTATATATACATGTATATTTTGAATGCAATCTCTTTCGA
This sequence comes from Torymus tubicola, assembly GCA_035583055.1. Taxonomy (NCBI): domain Eukaryota; kingdom Metazoa; phylum Arthropoda; class Insecta; order Hymenoptera; family Torymidae; genus Torymus; species Torymus tubicola. The sequence goes on from JAWWEQ010049490.1 coordinate 6,857, forward strand.
ACGATATAGCAAAAGACTCTTGGGTTCTTCGTTTTTGGCTCCTCTCACCATCCATCGTAAATCAATCTTCTCCAAAAGGTTTTTATCGTCTCACAAATTCGAGCCATCAACATATACACACATACACATATACACATAAACGTTTCTTTATACCAGAACCCAAATTCTGTCACATATAGTGACTTGCGTAGCTATATACCAGTTCACATAACTGTTTCGCTCGCATAACTTTTGATATTTTGAAAGTGGAAATGATCTTGTCTTGATGTTGATTAGCCAGCAAATTTTTTTAGAATGTAGATTTTGAATTTATATAAAGTTTTCGAAGTATATGTTGATAACGAACGGTATAATAATAATATATCGATAGTAAAGCGATATCGTCGTCATCTCCACTTGTAATGAGAAAAACATTGAATAGCCACTAGACCAAGCGGCGAGAAGCGTAATTCGTTTAGTTCGTTCCTTATCATCTTCTTTCTTCTTCTGCAGCTGCACTTCTGGTGAATCTGCATCTTTTAAGCTCATGTATTGACAGTTCCTACAAAGATCATAGCACAATTAAAAAAAGAGCTATTTTTATTAACAAGACTCGATTAACTTGAGGTATAATTCGACATTTTAAGCAATTTATCTGATCTTGGACAAATTTATTTGACTCCTCTATAAAATATCGATAGATACGCAGATCAGTTCGGTTTATCATCAACCGACCATCATAACTCCCTAATTAACCCAACCCAAAAAATTATGCATATAAATTTTGGCATAACAACACACACATACATATTTTACAGATGGCTGTTCAGGACATTTCGCACGGGTTTCCGTCGGGAGCTCGACCTCCCCGATCTCTACTATCCACTGGAGGAACACTCGAGCCACAATGTAGGCGAGACGATAACAGCCGAATGGCGCAGAGAAGAGACCAGGTGCAAAGGTGACGAGAAGACTAAGAAGAGGCCGAATCTTATGAGGGTGCTATTAAGGTGCTTCGGTAGGGATTTACTCAAGGCTGGGTTGGTACAAGCTATGCTAGAGTTTGTTATAAGGTAAGTAGGTGTACCAGTGCGAGTGTAGGTAAGAGAGCGAGAGCTGTGGAGGCGGATGAAACGGTTTTGTTGTTGGGATAAGGTTTGTTGCATTGGGATTTAGAAATATAATTTTAACGAAATTTGTGGTAAGTGGAATGAGTCATATAAAAAAAAACATAAATTTTAAAAGTAATAAATTTTTTTCCGTTATAAACTTAAACCATCGTTTATCACGTACTAAAATATTTCCCATAAATCAGCAAAATTATTGATATTTGATTGAAACAATAATATATCATCGAAACATTCTATATACTTCGATAACGCTCGTTTATATATGACTCATTCATGAATTTATACCGCTTTAAAGTATTTACTCAGCTTTTATCTTCTATATAGTCGAAAAAAAAAATGCTGATTGCGTAAAGTAAAAAATTTCGATTGTAAAGTCATTTTGATTTCAACGAGAAATTTTTACAAGACAAGCGACGATCGCGTTAATGTTTCGAGGAAAAACTTAATGCGATACTTATCAGCAAAGTTAAAGTTTGAAATGGACAGAAATTGTATTGTCTATTAAGCTCTTTTCTCACACATCCTATATAACATTACAAAGCTTACGAAGCAGAAAATTTTTTTGCCGACTTTTTGCTTTTCTTCGCGATAAATTTTTCAAAACTTTTTCTTCCGATCGTTATCTTAAAAAATTCACAACTTCCTTTTCGATATCGAATACATTATCATAAATATATATGTATATAGATCTTACATAATATGGAAACCTTACACAAATGTTAACTTTATCATGTGTTTTAACTATTCGTGCGTAGCAAATACTCAAAATAAAAAAAACAAAACAAATAATATATAGAAATCCTTCGTAAAAGAGAAAACTAAATACTCTAGCGTCATACTCCAATTTTTCCACACTCCAATCTCGCTTCGGCTCTCGAATCTGTGCCGTTTCTCCGCCAGTCGCTTGCTCTCGCACACTATATACATTCACGCAAAGATATATACATATATATATGTATACATATATGTATATATAAATATATATATATTTATAAAGAGAACGAGTGAGAAAGAGAAATGAGGATCGTCCTCCCCCCCCCCCGTTTGTATTCTTCGCAGATTATCTAGGCCGTACATTTTATTGCAATTGTTACACTACTCGAGCGAGCGATCGGACATAGCCAAGATTGAGGCGTACGGCTGGGCTGCTGGCCTCGTAGTTGGCGTCTTCGTCGACTGTGTCGTCTTACACATATGTGTCCATAGCCTCATGCATATGGGTATGAAGATTAGAGTTGCTTGCTGCTCGCTACTCTACAGGAAGATACTGAACTTGCCAATCACCTTCACTGATAGCGAGGCCAGCGTTGGACAGGTTGTGTTGACTTCGTTATATATATATACATATACATATTGAGAGCATAGAAGGGTGCGGAGAGAAAGAGAGAGAGAGAGAGAGAGAAGAGATCGTGTGGGTGGGAGGATATTTTTAGACCGATGGAAGAGAGGAGGAGGAGGATTGATGATGGGTTGTGAGATTTCGAAAAAGCTGATGTTGGGTTGGGTTATCGCGACGTAGTGTAGCATGAGGGTAAAAAAGTATATTCAGAATTTGAAATCCAGATGATTTTTTTTCGATGTAGTTTTGAAAATAAAAGATGTGGGTAAAGAAAAGCGTGAAATGTTTATACGAAAAGATGATAATACGATTTGTGAATGAAAATTTTCTTTTGATCGAGAAAAAAGGAAAATATAATAGTAGTTAAAAAAGTTCATATTCGAAAATTCGACTAAATAATGGCCCACTTTCGTTAACTTTGTCAAGGTTGTGCACTTAAAAACAAGAGATCTTGCAAAATAGTCTAGGAAAAATGATACTTATCAGTCAAAACATTGAACTATATACAAAGAAAAGAACTCCTTGACAGACTAATAAATGCCGATTAGTATACAATGTACGCTATTGCAGTTATTCAATAATGAAATTTTCTTCAGTTATAAACAGTTGATCTGAGACTTAATCTCAAGGTAAAAGCATTTAAAATATATTTTGGACGCTAATTGAATTTTAACGATAATATTTCGTATATCCTTGAAAGATTTAAGAATATTAAATAGCTATTTCAAAATAGAAACGAATTGCTGCAAAATTTCGTCATAACTTTTGCTATAATAGAATTAATATTATTGATGTGAAAAAATTCATTTTTTTTGCACGGTATGATAAAAATGTTTAAAAATGAGGTCACTTTATTTGAACTATAATTTAGTTTTACGACGCGATAGGTATATCTTTTAACGTATGTAGTAGGTGTTATCTCTACAAATTTTTCTGTAAGTTTTTACAGCTTTTCTAAATTCTAATACAATACTATACAAGGTTTTAACTACCAAAATATAAAGCAATTGAGAATTCTAAGTACGTGAGCATCTACGATTCTATTATACAGTCATTGAAGGTCACGAATTTATGAAAGTAATGGAATTAGCTTTTAATATTGATAAATAATTGAAATTCGTATCACAATTGTTAATTATATTAGTAGTTCACTTACTATGGTAGAAATTTCTCTATCGTAAATGGGCAGGAAAATAATAAATAGTTAGTAAAAATAGGTAATTTCTAGGTAGAGATGAAACGATTTTTTCGGTCATATTCTCTATTTAATGGAAATAATATAACCTGAAAATACTTCTACTAAATTTTCTCTGTCATTAGATCATATATTTAAAAATAAGCATTAAAAGAAGGTAGCCAACTAAGATGTAAATACAAATTACTTGTGTTTAATGCGTTTATATTGCTACTTCAGGCGATACAAACGAAAACAATGGTTTTTTCGTTTGATTTTGTCTCTCTCACACCTCGGCATAATAGTAAGCCTTTTATTAGTCATTTCCTAAGTAAAAAAACCGGCCAACTTTAATATCTTTTAAATACTCATAAATAAGCTTATGTAAATTTGTGAAAAAACTGAATCTATTATTCCGCCTATTAAATATAGAATATGACCGAAAAAATTGTTTGATTAATGGTTAGAAATGGACAAGAAAAGTGTCTAGTTTTTAGAAATTATTGAAGAAACTAGCTATTTATTAGGTAAATAATAGAATCGATTTCTACCAGGGTAATTTAGTATCATAATTAGTAGTAAAAAATACGGTGTGTACCGACAGAAAGAACATTAATGGTGTGCAGTTGGCATACAGAGAAAGGATAACCTGAACTTGTTTCCTCTAACATACATATGTTTGACTTCTTTGCCTGCAGTTCCTACTGTGGGTTTTCCCCCAGCATTGAGGTTGTCACACACCACAGAGAACGTGCGCAAGCGCGAACCCTGAGCGAATAAAGGAATATTGTTGGGGTATTAGGAAGGGTGTTGTTAGGATCAAATGCATCCACGCCAAGGCAGCAGGGAATGTAAAATAAAAAAAAATGAATAAAAAAATAGGCACAAATTTTAAATTATTGTCTTTTTATCACTACTTTGTAGGTAAATAGTAAAAGTAAAATGTTTTCTACATTTTTGTATTAACCGATATTAGTGTATCTCTTTAACAAAGTATCCTTATGATAAAAATTATCGTTTAAAGTATTACTTTATTTTTAATAAGTTTGGCTAGTTGATGTCCTCATTCATAATAGATAATATTGTTTGTTTCAAGGATGCACATTGTTCATGAGGTTTCTCTATTTATGGAGGAAGTGTGGAATACCAACTTCTATAATACGACCGAAGTTTTGGCAGTTTTCGTTTCTAAAATTTTGAAAAGGGTCATTAAATTTTCTATCTAAAACCTTTTAGAATGTTTAATAATTACATTACGCCGGGTAAGCGGGTTTAGATAAGTCGCTAAATATAGATAATAAATGAGTTATAATAAATTACTGCTGCCCAGCCTACACGGTAGGTCGCATAATGGAGACCGGTATTTTACAGCCTCTTAAACTTTCCAAGTATCTTAGAATCAACCAATAATATTCCTTCCATAATTATCAAGCGTAACCAAAACCTTGAAAATTAACGAATTCCATACCAACGTTTTAGGTTTTAAACCTACTGAGCAATGATGTCAGTCGTCTGGACCACGCGGTCTACTACATTCACTACATTTGGATAGGCCCTCTACAGACTTTCCTAGTCTTTTACTTCCTGTATCGTGAGGTCGGTCTTGCCGCCACCAGTGGCATCATCCTCCAGCTTCTTTTCATACCGGTACTCGGTAAGTAACCGCACGTCATGCTCATATATGATCAGACACACGCACACGATGCACAGACGAAGCCAAATGGCACCACGTGCGCGCTATAGCTAATCGCACTGCACGCCACGTGCTATTTCGGTCCTCCTCTGTGCGGGTATATGCGTATATATTGTCTTTTTTCCCTGCCCATATACACTTCTTCCCCCAAAAAATATAAAAGTTGAAAAGCGGCGTGCCGATGTAATTAGAGAAATCGCAATGACGCGAGACTTTAGGACTTTTCGGAAGATTAACGAATCGACTGACTAGCAAATACACGGCGCGCACGGACGAGCGGCTGAGGCTGACCAACGAGATTATCAAAGGGATTAGAGCAATCAAGATGTACGCCTGGGAGAAGCCATTCTCCGCTCTTGTTGACTTCGCACGAAGGTGATTTTGTTTTTTTTTCCACTGACATAATATCATTATTATTTTTTATTATTATAATGGGGTAATCACTTTAGAGACAGTGAACCTGTATGGAATAAAATTAGAGTGTGACAAGCTATATTGTATGACGGATACGCACCGTATTTAGTGAGTTTTATACTCAATGTAACTTCAAATACTCGAAAATTTTAATGAAGTAGAGCATTTATACAGATACTGGAAATCTCATAAAGTATTTTCTTTTCTTCAGAAAAGAAGTACAAATTGTCAAGCTGGACTCCATAATGACAGATATAAGTTTGGCCTCAGAATTCTACATTCCCAAACTTTGTATTTTTATAACTATATTGACCTACGTGATATTTGGCAATAACGTCAACGCCGAAAAGGTCTACGTTGTCACTGCCTTATACGATGTCCTTCGAATGAGCATGTACACTTTATTCCCAATGTGTAAGTAGTTTTGAAACTTCGTGTGCCATGTCTTAACTGAATTTTACAAAGCATCTATACTAAAATATATTTTCAGGTTTACACGATGGAGCGGAAGCCTTGGTGTCTGTAAAGCGATTACAAAAGTTTATGCTGATAGAAGAACTGCCAAGCGCACCCTCCACTTCGAACAATATTGAAAAACCTGATTCTAACCTAACATCATCCGTCCAACCTATAATTACATTGAAGAACTTGACTGCTCAATGGACGCCGCACACCAAGGTTCTAGAGGATATTAACCTTACCATTCAACCTGGTACTCTTACCGCCGTGGTCGGTCAGGTGGGTTCTGGCAAGTCGAGTCTTTTAAATGCCATTCTAGGTGAGCTGCCGCACTCGACCGGCGAAACCCATGTCCGTGGTTACGTTTCTTATGCCGCTCAGGAACCCTGGATCTTTGCTGCTAGTATCCGCCAGAATGTAATTTTTGGTGAGCGGTATGACGAGGCGAAATACCAACAAGTAGTTGACATCTGTCAACTTAGAAGAGATTTAACAGGATTGCCACTAGGTGACATGACGACAGTAGGCGAGAAGGGTATCAACCTGAGCGGTGGACAGTGCGCCAGGTTAGGCTTGGCCAGAACTATCTATAAGAATGCAGATGTTTATTTGTTGGACGATCCGCTTTCAGCGGTAGACAGTGTAGTTGGCAGAAGCATTTTTCAGGAGTGTATTAGGACGTATCTGAGAGAAAAGACTGTTATATTGGTGACTCATCAGTTTCAATATCTCGAAGAGGTAGACAAGATTGTGGTAGTGAGTGACGGTGCTATAGAAGCAACGGGGACTTTGTCAGAACTACAAGCAGCTGGGATGGATCTGGGCCAAGTAATGCAGATCTCCAATGAGTTTGACGACTTGAACGATGTACAGAAAAAGGTTCAACCGAAAACTGTTAACAACGATAATGCATTGGATGACTTGGTTGAGGACGATGATGAGAAACTTGCCGAGAAGAAAGTCGGTGGTAGCATATCCGCGAGAACTTACTTGTCTTATATTTTAGCTAGTCGAAACATCCCTCTAGTTATTCTTGTCGCTCTGGTTAGTTTCGGACACCAGCTCGCCGCTAGCAGTGGTGACTACTTTCTCGCATATTGGGTGAACGCAGAGGAAGCTGCAACCACGACGCACCTCAACAATCAAACCTGCCTGGAACACGTGTGCACAGATCGTGATTGGTACATCTACGTCTATGGTGGCATTACCTTTGCCACCATTACCATGTGTTTCTTTCAATCCTGGACTTTCTTTGAGATGACGATGCGCATTGCTAACAATCTGCACTTCAACATGTTCACCAGCGCCATCTTCGCAACGATGGATTTTTTCAGTACCAATCCCCTCGGTCGCATCATGAACAGGTATGGGTTATACAAATACAGCCCTGAACAATTGACCTTCAATAACGACGTTAATTTAAAATTTTTATTTAGGTTTTCGAAGGATATGAGCATCGTGGATACGGAAGTCTCGCGCGCTATGATTGACGTAATTCAGAACCCCCTTCACATCCTTGCGGCCTTCGTTGTCGTCACGAGCGTCAATCCTTGGCTGCTCATTCCGGGTGCCATCGTTGCTGGCTTCTTCTATTTTTGTTCGCTGTTTTTCATTAAGACCAGTCGGAGCATCAAACGGCTCGAGGCGATAAGTATGTTATTGTAAATACATTGTGTTGCGAAAAGTCAGATGCGTGAGAGAATGAAGTAAAGGTGCAAAAATGTTCTAAATGATAGGAAAACATATTGAAAATGTAAGAAATAGTAACAAAAATTGTTTAACTATTTTTAAATGGCAAGTAATATATCGCAAATGGCATAAAGTTGCAAAAATATACACTTTCATATACGTTTCCCTATGATTGTTTACACTTAAACATTCATCCATCAGTTTACAACTATACTGAGTCGTAATCATTATTTTTATTCCAGCAAGGTCTCCAGTCTTCAGTCACGTGAGCGATAGCCTCCGAGGTTTGACAACAATTCGGGCATTACGAGCTCGCTCAATCCTCGTCGACGAGTTTGACGAGCACCAGAATCTACACTCGTCCGCCTGTTTTATCTTTTTCTCAGGCTCACGTGCCTTGGGCATGTACCTTGATCTCTTCTGTGCAGTCTTCCTCACCTGTGTCCTTCTGGTACTGATGTCCTTAGATCGTCGCACGATGGCTGGTGATATTGGTTTGGCGATAACCCAGTGCATGGTACTGATAAACACGTTGCAGTGGGGAGTAAGACAGTTCGCCGAGTTAGAGAACCAAATGACATCAGTCGAGCGAGTCCTCGAATACTCAAAGTTAACGAGGGAGTGTTACGATCCACAGGTGGTAGAAGAGAAGAATGGTATTGTCGAGGTATCAGAAGCGACACCGTTGACTGGAGATAAGGGCGCGATGAAAATACCAAAGGTTTGGCCAAGTGATGGTAGAATCGAGTTCAGAAATGTGTACTTGAGGTACGATAAGCAAGGACTACCGGTGCTAAGGAACTTGAACTTCGCGATTGATGCTAAGGAGAAGATTGGTATAGTTGGGAGAACCGGTGCTGGAAAGTCGTCCATCATCAATTCACTGTTTAGGTTGGCTTACATCGAGGGCGACATTTTTATTGATGGAGTGCCAACTAGTCAACTTGGACTACATCAATTACGGTCCAAGGTAAATAATGAGAAGCTTCTACAGTTCTATGAATATGTGACAATTTGTATAATGAAAAAAGAAATAAATAACTAAATAACATGTGTTTCACGCCCACCACGAAGATCAGCATAATCCCGCAAGAGCCGATCCTCTTCACAGGCAACCTGCGCAAGAACCTCGACCCCTTCTCCGAGTACTCGGACTTTGATCTCTGGCAAGCACTAGACGATGTCGGTATGAAGCGTAACCTGGATCTCAACGTCGGCCTCGATGCTCACGTCGCTGAGGGTGGCTCCAATTTTAGCGTTGGCCAGCGGCAACTGCTCTGTTTGGCTCGTGCCATCGCCAGGAAGAATAAGATCCTAGTGATGGATGAGGCAACGGCTAATGTAGATCCACACACGGACGATCTCATTCAAAAGACCGTGAAAAGGAAATTTAAAGATTGCACGGTGCTCACTATTGCTCATAGGTTGCACACAGTTATCGACAGCGATAGGATACTTGTCATGGATTCTGGGTGTATCTCGGTGAGTTTTTTTTGTGTTTTTGGAATTATTGTAGGGAGAATTTGATGAGAGGAGTCAATTTGTTTTTCTTGTTATTTGTTCGTAGGAATTCGATCATCCATATATACTGTTGACGGAAAAGAAGGGTCTTTTGTTCGATATTGTGCAGCAGTCTGGTACTGGTGCAGCGCAGCTTCTTCTGCAAATCGCAAAATTGGTGAGTGATGTGATTATTATGTTGATTGATTACCTGTAAAATTATGACTGATTATGTGCTTTATTTCAGAGCTACGAAAAGAAATCGCAGAAAACGTAAAATTGCATTCCATGTTTGTTGTTGATAATTGAAGAATGGATGAAAGAAACATTTTATGAAGTGTTATAACTATTTTGTAAAAATTATACAGATATATCGTCTTCCAGAAGGTACACTTTTTCAAGAGTTTCTGATCTTGAAAAATGTTTGTATAAAAAGAATGAATGGAAAGATAAGTTAAAATCTAATTTTAATTACTGTTATGTGTTCAAATAATTATAATAAAAATTATTTTGAATAAAAAGAAAAATCTTTAATATTAGGTTTTCAAATAAGGTAACACCTCAATATTACCAAGACATATTTTGCTGTTTAAGAAACATTTATTTAATGAAAATAATCTGATAACATTTTTAAAATTGTTTCAACTCGTTAAAACAGTCACTTTACATTTATACTCGTATCCTATATAAAAAATATAGGAAAAAAAGTTCATAGTTAGCTATAAAATAATTACAATTCCACCCAATGCAATTTTCGCAGTGCACATTTAAAATACTTTTATTTCATTAAACTATCGCAGATTCTAGTAACCACTGTCAAAAACGCAGTCGAAAAATTTAAAAACAATCTCGAGTGTTAAAAGATCATTTTTTCCTGTAGATTGCTCTCTTTCATTATAATACTTATAAGAATCGACCATTCATACTCTCCCAAACTTCGGTCCACATAGATTAACTTCTACCTATTTTTAAATCAAACCATAACTATTTTTTCATTCAATAAAAATTTCCGCCTTTAATGCTTTTTTATAAAAAAGATTTAAAAACTTTAACATGTTCATTTTCTGATTGATTAGAATTCAAGAAAATATTTATGAATATCTCGTTTTCGAGTTTATAAAAAAACAAACATTTTTTATAATATTATCACAAACATTCAAAGATAATTCACAATATTTTAGAATTATATCTATTTCAGTATACGAATGTGCAATCGTTTTCTTTTAATTGTTAAGTTTTTCGTCCAGACTTTTGATTATTACGTACTTTTTCAGTAGAATTATAACGGTGAGATCAATCATTTGTGATACATTGAGTAAGCATAAAAGTTTTGAATAAAAGCGAATGATCTTATACTGACAGTATGTAAACTAGTTCTGTGTTTGTAAAAACTCAATTTAACCTGAAATTGAGCATGCAATGTTAACATATTTCATCACTTATTATCAAACAGACATATAAAATAATTATTCTTCTTACTCACTATACCTAAAGTACTTTCTAATAAGTATCAACAAATACATTTCTAAATGTCCATACATGAATCATCTAATTATTGCTAGCTTTACAAAATTAATAATTTAAACACAAAATTCATGAAATACTGTAGAGATTCCTTTTCGTTTCACAAAATTCGTATTAAAAAATAATTTTGTTCATGAATCAATAATAACAATTTCTAAGAATGAACTAAAAACATGAATATGAGTTTGTTAAACTATATTAGATTCACTTTTAAATTTCTTGCTGTAAATCAGAAATATATTCTATTGTACATATAAATTATGTTTTGTTCATGGAGGCTCCAACTTAAGAAGATTTAGTGACACTTATGAAATACTATATAGTATAAAAATATTTAGTTCAACCAACAACTATTTAGTATAAATAGTTATTTTTCTCTTCATTCAAATATAATAAACGAAAAATGCAGATAAAAAACATGCATTTATAAGTCTTGCTCATAGCTTTAACTCACGCTCTTTAATTTAATTGAATGATTAAATAAAGGATCCGACAATGAAACCCAAGTGTTCGAAACATTCGACGAATCGAATATCAATAAATCGAAATATAAAATTTGCCTTAGGAATTCAATTTTTCACAATCTTTTAAGAATGTCATGGCATTCATACGAATATGGATGTAGCGTCAGTCTAGCTATGGGTACGTAACATTTAATTAACTTCCGAGTTATACTGCACTTAACAGTATTCGTAAATTAAAAATCTGATGTTTCTTCGATTTGGCAATTAAATTGTTTCCGTATTTGTAAACATATGTACATATAGAGGTACACATGTATTAAGTAAAACGAACTTTCAGTATCTTAATTAAGTCGTCCTCAAAAATTCAGACATACAATAAAATTTGTACAATACGTCCGCAAAGTCAATAATTGAAAGTACACGGTAAAAAAGAAGAATAAAAGAAACACAGAAAAAAAAACATTTCTGTGTTTCTTTACAACTTTCGTGGTCTTACGCCAGTTTTTGTTAACGCTCGATGCGCATTATAATGTATAAAGAAAACTATATACTGTCTCGTTTGATTGGATAAAGTCAAATAAATGACAGTCTGTCCTACGTATCGAGCTTGAAAATATGTTTCCGTCCTGGTAAGTAAAATGTTTCTTCATTTGTCCAGCTTGATGATGAAGGCCTCGCCCGGAGGAATGGTCAATTCCTTAAAGTAGATGTCCCGGTTGAGTTTATATTCTGGTCCAACAACTACGTGGCCCCCGTAGTAAATTGTCGACAGGTCCTTTGTTTGCGTATGCACACCCAGATTTGACACGAACACGTAAGTATTTCTACGTGGGTACCATCGCTCAATCACGATCATCTCGTCGGCGGTGTACCTGTAGGATTACAACCGGTTATTTAAAGAATTGCAAAAAGAGTGAAAAATAATTTCATTGTTTATACAATTTTTAAGGTGACGTGTATTTTCAAATCTGAAAAAAATAAGAAAGCCATAGTACGTTCTAATGCTTTGGAGTTTTCTTGGATAATCTTAGATTAAAAATTTATATCTAATCGCCAACATAAATCATTCTAAACTAAAAAAGACAAGCTTTATCTGCTTTTCAATACTTTTTAAAAAAAAATTTTCAAAATAAATGTATAATTATTTTTAGCGCTAAGGTATACCTTGAAATTTTTATAAAATAAAATTAAACATCAAAGCATTTTAAAGCATTATTTTCTTTCATATTTCTACATCTAAGACTTCCAAAGCTTATCAAATCTATGACCTGGAGGTCTTTTCTATAACTACCGCGGCCTATGGTTTCTCTTACTTATATTCTACTCCCAACTCATTTACCTGACATCACCATTAGCTGTAGACTCCGTATTTTTCATCACCGCCTTCACGTAAATTGGCATCGTTTCCGACCTCAGCTTTGCCATCTTCGACACAAGAGCCGTGGGGTTCGACGCAACTGGCTTACTGGATGCCGGTATCCACGGAGCCACACCGGGCTTGGAAAAACCCCGTTGATCTCCGTTACTCTGATTGTCCCAGTTCATGGGTACCAGTTGATGAAGGTGAGAGAAATCTTTGCCCTCCGAGTTCAACAATCCGATCTGTGTTTTAAAAAAACAGTTTTTTATGTTGGTCGATAGGTAATTGGTTCTAAACTGAATCTATGTGAAAATCTGTACGTAAATTTTATAATAAAAATATCAATTATAATAAATGTATAAGTTTGCAGATAAGCTTTAACTGTTATCAACATTAAAAATAACGATTAACTACAGTTACGAAATAAAGTCTAATTATGGTAATGTTATTTACAGCTTACGTTTAACTTAGACTAGGATTTCCTGTGTGATTTTGGCACAGATTCAGCGCACGAATTCGTGCCAAAAATCATTACACAGTAATCCTCTGCAACAATTATACCTTAATACGGAAAGCTATTCCTACCTCATCCCCGTAGAAGATACTCGGCGTTCCAGGCAACGTCATGCCTAGCATAGCAATCGCCACACTTGCATTAGCTACGTTGAGAGTCGACGCCAGTCTGGGTCTATCCACGCTGCCGGTGGACCAATGCACCCAAGGGTAACCCGCTTTTTGGAACAGGAGTCCCTTCAGCACTCCCGACACTCTATCCTTAATATCCTTTGTACCATTTGCCACACTTAGCGATACATCCACCAAGTCCATCCTGTTCAGAATGGCATTCCTTGCATCCTGGGGTGCACTCTGTAACACTTTCTCGCTGCACATCAGGATACGGTTGGGTCCAAGGATAGCCTTCCAGTACCTCAAAGCGGCGATGAAAGCAGACTCGTTGGTGTAATGTTCCAGACCCTTGAGATAGAAACCATCGACACCACGTTCGCGCCAGAACTTTATGATCTTGGTCACAACATTGTCGTCGAGAGGATTAGCAACGATATGAGGATTTGGTAGGACAGCTTGGGCTGGAGCTTCTAGAAGTGCCTCCCTTGTTTCATGCTGAGACGGGAGATTGGGTAGTACGCTGTCTTCTTCTCGTTTGAGTCGATTACTCGAGCTATGGTTCGTGTTGTCTTCGTTAAAACTCTTGATGAATGGGTACAGTGGTATATCAAGGACCAGAGTCATGTTCTTCTTGTGAATCGCCGTTGCCATGTCGCTAAAATCCTGCAACGTGCCTAGGCTAGGATCCACTTCAGTTAGGCTCAGAATGTCCATGTAGTGCTTCGGATACTCCTTAGCCGGGAACACAGAGTTCAATCGTATGCTCTTCACACCTAGGTTCTCCAGGTAATCAAGTCGGCTACTAATACCGCGAAAATCACCAATACCATCGTCCTTGTAGGCATCCTGGAATGAGGCCGGGAATATCTCGTAGAATACGCTACCTTGCCACCATTCTACCGGAGGATCACACCTAAAAATAAATTCGTGAACTTGAACTTTTTATGCTACTCGGAATTCACGTGACTAAGCAAAAATATATATGTACCTTTGTGGCATTGTAGCTATGATACCAATGGCAAGAGCGATACAACCAGCGAACAGGGACATCAGGGACCAGAAGCATGTTTTTCGTATAATCGGCCAATTCCAGCTCATGAAGCCATAATTTTTGGGCGGCTTTGGTACCATCAACTGTATCCCTGTGAGTGGTGGTATTCCGCCATTGTCTTGGTTGCAAAACTGAAATGAGCCATTATACTTTTAATAACCGAACTCAACGCTCGCACACGTGTAATTGATGATCTCGTATTCTTGTTTGTCTCCAATAATAGAAAATTCCAACCCGTAGCGCATAATAATAATGACTTTGACACGTGGACTAATTTTTTTTCCCGCGCCATATGATTTATGCGCGAGTTTCATCGAATATGTTAGCAAATATACGTGTCACCAATTGTTATTTCTGTGCACACAATCGTTTGCGCATATATCATGAGAATAATAATTATTGTGCACACATTAGTTTTCTCGGTATTTCACCCTTGTTTCATAAGTTTGAAAAATACTTCAACGTTAAACTTCGGAACGCGAACTCGTGCTCTGTCGTTTTTCTATTGAATTCTTTTCTTGCGTCAGCGAGCGAGTTGGTGAAGAGCCACACGAAATAAATCCCGAATACGTATATACGTGTGGTAACTCATGTATTAACGTCAATTTAGCGTATCCAATAACGTTCTTTGCTTGTTCAGCAAACTATTATATTGTGTGACGCGTGTCGACGTGCGAATGACACTTACAATTTTAAACGAGGCTGCCAAGCCTTGTTAAAACGGTCATTAAACAATTATGAATATTTTTAACGTTACATATAGTTGAGAGTGCGCGTATATGTTCGTTCTCGTGTAAATTGTAAATGCCGCTTTGTTTACCACGAAAACGTTTGTTCGGCATATAAGTGAAGCAGGTGGATGCAGGATTATTTTGCTTTGCCAATTGTTACTTTGTCCGCGTTTTTGTTGTTTCTATTACACTACTCTTTCTGGTAAATATATGTGCATTGACGTAAAATAATAATCGCGACGTTCCACACGGGTTTCTTTTCTAACTATCGTCAACCTTTTTCTTCTCGATCTAAATATATTTTGTTTACGTTTGTCACAGCTATCACCCGGCTGCTTACACAATCAGTCAATACAACACACACGCGCGTGCGTGCAACCCTGCAGCCGTCACCCACATATATCCATAAATACTTAAACCTCTCGTATCACCATATACCAACATAACTTTTAATTTTGAAAAACCGCGCAATCATCATCATGCATCATCATGTATCCGTTAGACGTATACAGCATCAACTGAAAATAAATTCGCGCCGATCGCCGGCCGTGAGTTAAGACTGACAGGTATACCCGATTTACAAGGAAAGACGTAAATAAATTGTCGTTGGCACCTTGTCGCGTTCCCCTCAGCGCTATACAATACTTCGACGTATATACAATACATACATTACAACGATTGCACTGTCGCCTGGTCACGTATACATACATTATATATACATATATATCTATAATCGATCGATCTGAAAGCGACGTGTGCGCGCGTATAATATATACTTACCAACGCTTGAGCGTCAGGGGCCAAGTGGGTATACGCCGTGTTCAATTGGGTGAGCAGCTGCGTGCAAACGGGCTCGTTCGTGTCGCTGCTGCTGCCGCTGTTGCTGCTCGTTTCGACCATTGGGTCCCGTGAGCTTGGTTCTGCGTGTGGAATGTTTGATTATAATTAAGTTTTGCAAAAAGTTGTATAGAGTTGGGGTTTGGATGTTTAAAAGGTTTTGTAGATATGTGATGCGCGACTTTTAACACTCTAGAAGTGGAAAACGTGTATAAGATATAAAAATGAATCGTAAAATGTATATAAGGTTTAAAATGATAACGATATATTGAAAAAAAAGAAATATTAATTTTTGTATACGTTTATACTGTTTCTTTTGGTATACTTGTAGTTGATGAAGCCCTTCGTTCCCGAAAAATTAAATTATAAAATTGCTTTTTCTTGATATACTCGCTACAACGATTTTACGACAATAAGAATGTCACATTTGGCTTTCTTTCGCATCTCTTCTCAACGAATAAATTGAAAAATTTTCGCTGTCTATATAAATCACGAGCGATAAGTTTTACGCGAGCATTTCACGACCTAACGTAACTGTTGTTTAACGACCTCAAGTAGAATATCGTAATACACTATATATGAGCTCGAAATCGAAGAAATTGAAACGCGAGGATATTTCTTTATTAATTCGAACAAGCTCGCTATTAAGTGTTATTAAAGAATCATTTAGCCAATTGCTGAATCGATGACAATTATGTATACGACTACAACGGACCGTTTTCTCAAACATTAGTCAGTCGATTGTAAGCGAAATACATCAATGTCCAAAATGTTATTTTACGAAGTATATAATTTGTTAATCAAAAAGTATTATATCATTACCGCAAAAGTATACTTTCATAAATATCTATACCTCTAACAAGAAAATGCTTATTTATCAAATATTTCGTTTAAGAAAAAATATACACAAGGATCTCTTGACACTCGAGCTGAATCGAGATAAGCGCGTATTGTACGCTGCGGCACACGCCGCGGTCTCCTATTACACTCTCGCAAACTGTTTTAACTGTTGGATCAGGCGTTTTTAATAATAATTAACGCGTTTTGTACTACGCATGCGTTATTTTCATCCTTTAGAAATGAAGAATGGCGCATAGATATATTTCTCACACAACGGATATTTCGCACGCGGAATATGAGTTTATTTTAATAGAGCTGATTCAATTCCGGCAGCAATATTAAAGCCTTTGGCTCTTTAAGGACCAATAAAACTCAATTGATTCGGGATTTCCATTGTATAGTTCGGTTTTAGCGGCGTATGAATAAAAGACGAAATTACACGTAGTTGCGAAACCGCGATCAATGTGAGAGTAAAAGCGTTTTATTATTAAGCCATTCGGTTTTGATGGAACATTTCATAAAATATAATTAAACAGTAATTCATCGCGATTCTATAAGCGTTGATTAAAGTTCATTTTATTGTTAATTTTTTAATTAACTTAATGTTTAATCTGTTAATTTTTTTATAAAATATAATTATAAAAAAAATAATTAACGATTATAACCTCTATAGTACAATCACCTTTTTTTAGCAAAAATTCAAACATAAAAACTAACGTTGCCATCAACGTGTGTGAATTTAGTGTCAACTTTCAACGTAGATCTATAAAAAAGATGAAAATTTCATGATTTGACGCAAAATATAAAACAGTATCATATATCAAAAACCGTATAAAATTACTGACTAACAAAATTTAATTTAATTTTTAATTAAACCGCTTTCCTATAAATTCTACACTATAATCATTAAAAAGAAACATCAAAAAACGCGCCTAAACAATATAACCAATGAAAATAACCATTCCCATCAATAACCCACTGTTCAGTCTTCAAGTTCCTCAACTATAATTACTGACCACTAAAACAACCTCGATTGGCACCTTATTTTGTAAACACTTATCGCACGTGCCTCGCTCGCACACCGATCAACCGCAACGCGGCTCACGCACGTAACAACGTAATCACCCGACACACATATATACACTCGTGCGAAACCAATGAAAAACGCGATACTCTCGTAGCAATTGTAAAAAAAAGCGTACCACGGCCCTGACCGTATACACACACGTACGTACGTATATAGGAAGCAAAAGAAAAAATTATATAAAAAAACGTTTGTACAATATCTCACCATCGTGCATAGGTTTGCACGAACTGTTGACAATGTTGAGAAACGCAAGGCCGTCAACGTTGATATTACCGAGGGACGGCCGGTCCATTAGAGGCGTAGGTGGTTCGTCTATGACGACGACACTACCGCCACCGCCGCCTGTGTCCTTGGGGGGCTCGTCTGGTGGTGGGCTTGGGGTCAAGAGCGGACAGTCTGATGTCTCCTCGTCCTGTGTGTCGTTAGAATTTTCTTTTTTAGTCATTGTGGTGGTTTGGGTAAGAGAAATTTGGGTCGCGTGGAAGGGCGAGTTGAGGTTTTTTTATAGGTATGATGAAAAAATTTTCAACGGTATTGGGGAAGATAGTTGGTGATAAATTATATGTTTTTCTGTGTATTTTTCAATTATCGTTATGTAAATATGTATATAATTGTTAGGAAATTGCTAATACTTTATAGAGACGTAAATTAAAATTTATTTGCTATGATACTGAAATGATGTTCCTTGTGGTTACTTTCGCAAGCATGTCGCGAAGTTTTCTTAGATATACTGCAAAATTCATTAAATAAGTTTTTATCAAACTCGACACGTATTTATAGCCAATTCAATTACCTCCAATGAATGCACCGTCATAATATTTATCTTCGTAAACGCGGGTTACGTATGCACTATATCATACCTAACTTAACCAACGTCATCTTTAATTTATTTAACGCGTTGTAGAAAATTAACAATATTTCATAACATTATTAGCAAAAATAATTATATAATTTATCCGCAAAAGTCCACGCGATTCCCATATATACATCTATACACCAATGCCTTTATAATTACATAAACCTCACGAGCAACAAAATTCCACACCACCCCCGCGTCGATATTATAATCCCCACTACTACATCTCATAAATCCTCATGGAAATACCAAAAGATTCTCCTTCCCGTGCGACAGTCAGTATAGCGGCATATACTCCGCGCACCACCGACACGAGAAAATCCAGAAATAACAATTCGAACTTCTAGAATCCCTCTCTCTCTCTTTCTTCCGCGCTCATCTCGATTTAACCCAGACCCCTGCTATAAATATATTACAGTAAAAGTTTGTCCCACCCCGCACGTACGCACACGTATATAATATACACATCTCAATGCCCTTCTGCAATTTAGATATCATATACATATATATACAGACCTGTTGAATGAGCGGTTGAGAACTCGGCGACGCCAAAATCTCATTCGCCATGACCACCGATAGCCGGCCGACGTCTCCCTTCGGCAGGCTCATATCTCTGTCTTTTGCTTTTCTGGCGGCTATACGGTACTGCAAAAAGAGACAAGAGGAGAAAATGAAACGATATTATATATATATATATTCACACGGTAGCGAATTAATTGGGGCGCCGTCCAAGCGATTCGCGCAATTTGCTATCTTCTTCAGGCGCGAGTAAGCGGAACTCTGGCAGTTGGCCAGTTCTGCTAAACCACGCGCAGGTGACATATGAGTGTATGCGTATGTATTTAATATACATGCGAGAGATGATGATGATGACGATGAGGATCATTATCGTCGCCTCGGATTTTCTTTTTTTTTTCTTCCGCGCGCGCATTCCGAGTGTCTTTTCATTGGTGTATTAATAGGCGCGAGAGAGTTGAAAAGCGCCCGGCTTATAGGCTGTAATGTGTGGGTGTGTGTATACGTGTGATCGATCGCTATATATAAGCTTTGTATTAAGTAATTACTACGAGTGCATGCGACAGGTATATATACAATACCGTACAGTAGGGGATAAAGTGCAAAAGAACAACGTAAGTATTGTATATGTTAGGTTGAACAAATGTCATACGTCGATGCATTTTTGTGTATAAGGTGTGTATAAAAGCATAAAAAGAATAAAGGCAAAGTTTTCCATCGATCTCCCTGCGTTTGTGTAAATATAGCAACCTTTGCACGGTTTTATTTATCCAAAATAAAACCGTGTATTTCGCTTAAAATAAAGCCTGTTTGTTTATGTTGCGAGGGATGTGGCACGGTGAATAAAAATGTATATATATATATGTATATAAGTGGTTGATGAAGCGCATATGATTGGTAAGTATAGTTGGTCGAATGATGATTAGATAATTAATTGGTAAAAGGTATAGGTGTGATGTTTGTTAGTTATAAAACGATATAAGTGCAGTAATCGTTTTCGTAGTAGATGCGGTACGGAAAATTCACGTTATTTGTCGAGTTCTCGAGTAGCACAATAGGTTTAATTCTTGTAATTTTGATAATGTTTAACAAATTTGTTTCCTACTTATATGAAGGCTCTTTTCTATTCCTTATACTATATAGTTTCGAGGTTTACTAAATTATTCAGTAAATGGTTAAAATTCATTGTCGAATTTCTCTGATAAAATGATATTTCTTAGATTCTACTAAATTATTCAACATTTATTTAGAAACTTCTCCTAAAATATTATATTTTTCAGATTATGTAAAATTATTTAGAAAATGTTTAAAAAAGAATTTCATCTATAATCCCAAATACTTAAATTTCGTTCAAAAAACTTCACCAAAAATGGGCTATACAAATCAGTGACGTAAAGTAGTATTCACAATCGAAAAAAATTGCGTAAGAAAATTTGGCTACTACACACTGAACCCGAATATTCACTTCATAACCGCAACTATACACTTAAAATCAAATTTACAGTACACTTCAAATGCAACAAAAAAAAAATAACCATCGTCCACCCTACTTCCACCAAAACGGCACATCCTATCACGCCGCACGTCCTTCCTCATCCTCTCCAAAACCTCAAAAAAAAGAAAAAACTCACATCTCTCTCAACCTCCACACAGCAACCCTTCTGCGCCACAGCTCTCCAATATATCCTCCACTATAATCACCACCCCTTCACCCTTACCCTTTCACCAATAACTAAACTCACACACACACACACACAGACCGTATCCACGTTGCTGTCTCACGCAACACCGGCACTTCTTTTCTCTATCCAATATACACGTGCACACACGCGGCTCCTTCCTCTACTTAACACACGCAGACACTTCGAAAAATCCCGTATAATATTATACATACACTTACGCTACCACGCGTGAAGACTTCGAAACGCGAACTGAGCCAACCGCCGCCCGGCCGCAGGCACAAGTAGCAGCAGCAGCAGCAGCTATACCTCGACGACGACCACGTGACGCGAATCGTCTGCCGCCACTGCCGCTATATAAGTGTTATATACTACGTGCGTGCGCGCGCGCGGCGGGCAAAACGGAGTAGCACGTGAGAAAGCCCTGAGTGTATAACCCAGTCGGCAGGCGCGTCAGAGAAATATGTGACGAAAAATTATGTGTGTATATAGCTGGTGCGAGAGAGGCCGCTTCGTTTTCGTATATATTCTTATATGTGGCTACGTAAGGATTCTGTGGGGGGTTGAAGGATACACTGTATATATACATATATATATGTATGTATGTACAGGGTATGTGGGTAATCGTTTACTTACCTACTCACCTACATACGCGCACAAGGGTATAATATTCCACGAGGGGCTACGGCGACGACACGGGTTCTCGGTGTTCTCGTCGAACTTATAGCTAGCGAGGCTGCTTGTAACACACAGATACACATACACAGACACCGGGGGGGCACGGTCGTTATATATTTAGCGCCAGCAGTGTCCAGCTGACTTTGCTCGCCCGCGCCTCGGCGTGCAGTTATGTGGATCCGGATAGGTATCATCGTCGGCAGCATATATATGTATACGTGATGCCGACTGCGCCGACGCGAGGTTGCACCGTACGCGCAGTCGTCGTTAGTTATATATTCCCCATAGAAGATTTGGTAATGGGGCGGGGGGGGGGGGGTTATTTATTTTTTTATGTAGAGGGTTGAGAAATGTATATGTGAGAGTTGTTAAATGTGCAAAAAAAAGGATAGTTTTTAAAGGTATGGTGGTGGTGGTGATTTATAGGGGGATGGAGGTTGGAGACACTGTTGAGTTTATATACGGCGAGGGGCGAGAAAATCAATACCTAAGCGCGCGCGCGGGGTTTGATTAATATTCAACTGTAGAGTGAGAGAGAGAGAGAGAGAGAGAGCGCACGCATAGTGTGGTAGTAGGGATCGACTTGATCGATGGCGTATATGACGTGTATCTTATAAGGAAACGATAGGAAAATGTGTACGTTAACATGTCGGTGGAGCCATCTAACGTTGGCGAGGGAAGTAGATGAGAGTGGGTAAGATAGGAGACGACTCGAGTGGTTGTATATGTATACGTACTTGACGGATAATTCGATAATGATCCCGGCTGAAGTGGTTGAATTAAGATATTTAAAGATGAAGAGGAGATATGTAACTGGAGGAGGCAGTGTATATACACGATTCTGTGAAAAAAAAGAAAAAACGGTGCATCTGGTACAGCGTTGTAAAAATAGTGGGCGAAAAAGATAAAAAAAAATTAATGAAAATTATCAGAATAATGAGAATTAATACATATTTTTGAGCTTTTTTGCGATTTTTAATAACAAGGAAGTTTGTGCAAAATTGTCGGATTTTAACGATTTTTTCTTTTAATTTAATTGTTTTAGCATGGAAAATTTGTTGGTATCAGAGCTCAATGTTGATTAATCATTATACAGATAGTTTTTAGTTCATTTTCTCACATTAAATTTCCATGGGAAAAATGATAACGTACGGTTTAAAACGTACACTAAGTCACACCACTATTTTTCTATGTACTCCGAAATTTTTATGCATATATGACCCATGGAACAAAAAAAAAATTATTGCAAACTTTTTTCGTTGTTTTTATAACCAAACTATGTAAGAACAATTTTTTATAGAATTTCACATCTACGTTTGAGTGTATTTTTGGAGAAACCGGTGTATGGTAACGGTTGATATGGTAATATGGTATTTATCTAGAAATGTATGTGTAAACCGAGGTTCGCCCGTCATTTCGCTAATATTTACTTTAGTTAAGATTGCGTTTAGAGGAAGAGCTCTTGCGTAAGGTCCGGGGAAATGTTGCGCAAAACTAATCATTCTGTGTGTATATATATATATAAACATAACGAAATAAGTGTTTGTGCGCATGAATGGTACGCATGATGACTCTCCTTTACACCATATTTTATATATATATATGCATAAATTAGCATCATTACAAGATAAATGATCGAATAGTATATGTGAATAAATACTAGAGATAAGAAAAAAAAAGTTGTCATTGCTACGTCGATGATGTTCGTTAGAACGTAGTAATAATGAATGGATTCACGATAGCGAGATAACGTGAGACGCGCGCACGCGCATGGTAATGCATTTGTATACATCAAGATTGATACGCACGAATTACACAGCTAGATAATGGCTTTCGGAATATATATGTATACATACGGATTGAAACTATACAGACGTATAGATAAACTGATGCTTTTATTGACGTTTAGCAAACTGAAAGTAGATTTTTCCGAATTTACAATAAAAAATAAATTTGTATTTTAAGAATCCTGTGAGAAAAATATGCACGAATTTCACTATAATATAAGAATAAAATTCTTCGTTAAAGAAACGAAATTGTCGTTATTGTATTTATATATTTAATTAAAATTACAATACTACTATATCATGACTTCATTCGAAAACTTAAGTATATAAACTTAACTATAAATTAGGTAAATTTTCAGAATGTGATTGTAAGATCGTGTTTATGTCCTTTAAAACTAATTAGATATTAATGTTACATTTTGAATTATTAATAATTAATTCTTGGTTAAATAAATAGACAACAGTAAAAGAATAAAATTGAAAGAAAAAGGTATTCTCTTTACAATTATGTACTTACACATCATTTTAACTTTTCTTAATTATTTTTAAACACGACCGCTTCTTGGGAAAGCCTTATAGTTTCGTCAGGGCGAAAATTGTAACACTTCAAATTCCGAAAATGTACAACATAAAAATCATTTCCCACCCAAAATGAGTTCATTTTAAGCATTTTTCAAGATGTAAACCGATTATCTCACCGAAAAATTGACGGATCTCACTGATTTTTAAATCATATGTTCGTCTAATTACAAGTAACATATGGTTTTATATTCAGCGAGATTAGTGAAAAATTAAAAAATGTCAGAGCTTTTAAAAATGTGAAAAAAAGATTTTTCAACATAATGGGTATACAAAGTGAATTAAAATTCTGAAACCACAAACGCAGCTACTAAAACTAATAAAAATACATTTTTTTTACATTAGACATTTTTTTTTTCGAACAATATTTGGCAATGAAATAGCGAAAAAACCGCTTAAAAGATAAGAAATAGTCGTTTTCCGCTAATACTTAACTTACAGGATTTCACTTTACACAAAAACGTTAAATGTAAAAGTTATAGATAATATTAAAATAAAACTTTTTCCTGTTAAACATTTTTTTCTACAATCAGTTCTTGACGAGTTAAATAAAAAAAAAAACGATATTTAACGGCTAAATATACATAAAATGGACAATTTTCGGCTATAATTTAACAGGATTTAATTTCACGCCAAAATGTTAAACACAAAAGTTGTAGATAGTATTAAAACAAAACTTTTTCCTCTATAATATTTTTATATAAAATCAATTTCTATAACGAGTTAGATCTATAAAAACAATTTTTTAATATCCCCTATACAGTCAATTTTCGTTTATTATTTAACAGAATTCAATTTGACACAGATATATAAGATACGACTTATATAACTATAACTTTATTGTTATTATAAATTAAGTTTTTATAAGTATTTGAAGCAATTTTCACTCCGATGAAAATTCTCCTGAGCAGTACGGTCGAAGTTTTTACATAGACAGCGGGGGGTCGGCGCGCGATAGCGCGCAAGGGGGCGCGGCCCCTCTAGTTTAATTTTTGATTTCCCCGGAATCATGGTAATTCTTTCTTCCTACTAATTGTAAGTATTCATAAAAAAAATTAATTTGTTTCGTAAAAACATCTTGAAAAGTCATTTTCTTAAAAAAAATATTTGGCAAAGATTAACAAAAAATTGACTATTTTTTAACTACATTATAGTTAACAGGGTAGCTCATTTATAGTTAAAAGATATTACTAATTTACAACAGCTTAGGCAAAAGACTAGCGAATTTCTTCGTTATTTTAATACAGTTAAGAAATACTCAAATCTGCTTGGCACACTATCAACATCATGTAATGTTATGTCTTTAAAAACTCTTATCTAAAAAAATAGATCTAGTAATATTGAATTACCGTCGACAATCACCTAACGAAAGAACTGTGATGGATCTTTTTAGCATTGTAAGTAAATACATTAAGTTATTAATTAAACCGAATCTTTTTATAGTGAAGCGAAAGCCTGCATTATTATCATTATACTATGTAAAAAGCTGAAGTTGTTGATGGAATTTAATAAATAATACTCAACTTAATAAAATAATCTGGAATCAATTTAATATTATTTTTTTATATAAAACAAATAATTCATTTGATCAAAAGCAATGAAAGGTTAATTATGTCTCGTTGACAATGTGAAAAATACCATACGATTTTTTTTTTTTAATTTTTTATATAGTATCCAAAATGCGGTAATATTCAATAATATTTCAACATATAATTTCATGTAATAAAGCGTACATTTAAATTTCTAATTTACCATGCTTGATAATTGCTCAAACTATAACTATACATTTGACTTTGATAAATCATCTAAAAGCGATTTGCAACATTATTATCGAACAAAACAATAAGTATTGTTTTGTAAAGTGGCGTTATATATCCTCACGACAATGAAAGGGTACGCACAATAATGTTTTCATTTGCCATGATTGCACAAATGGTATTATTCTCCGGTTAAAACGTTACTATTCGTTGAAATTCCATGCCGCGTGAAAATCTCAGTAAGAAAAAGAAAAAAGAAACTTATCGCACTCGAACAATAACAGCAACGCGTTCGAAATTAACTCGTGCTTTTTCGTTGATATCGTATTTATCATCGTTTATTGAATAATGGTATATTATTTCATTATCAATCCTGTGTCCTTTGGGGAAAATCAATTATTTAACTGTAATATGACAATAATTTTTTTCTCCACATCTGTTCGGTTATTAATTATGGTGCATCGATCGCTGGCAGTCGCTTCGCCAAAGAAAATAACAACTCTTTCGCGTGATAATTATATGTTCCGCGATAGCGTTCATTCAATGTTTTTTCCACGCATGTCTCGATAAGGGCAAATTAATAATAATCCACTAATGAGAATATATGACGATGATCGGCATACACCATGCGTCTTATACTCTTGCTGTATAATATCTGACTCAGTTTTGCAGTAATGTCATTTTGTTACACAATATAACTTTGTTGATGTGTTCGCATCTTCGAAGCGATAATTTATAATTTTTCAAACAAAAAAAATAAAAAATTTTATTTATGATGAAAATATATAAACTCTGTAGTATATGTTGAATTTTGAATCAACTTTAATACGAATTGTTTATTCTTATATATACTTTATATATAAAATCGAAAACCCTAATCTGTAAACATACAGCGCATGGAACTTTTCTAAACAGCGTTGGAATTTTTCACAGCTCTGTATCTCTCGTGGACGGCAAAGTTTTTTGTTTAGATGGAATAACATCAGTGGCCACTGTTTGATTATTTCTGTACGTTGGAAATATTTGTCGAATCTTATACATCCGAGTTATATGCTTTCCATTTCAATGAAATATTCGATTTCAATTGAATATTCGATATAGAAATCGTTTGCCATAAGAGCGAAAACATTTTTAGTTTATCTCGGTAGAAAGTAAGAGCGTATACGATTACGCCGTCTTTGCAAACCACATTTGAATATTTTTTTTTTGCACAAAGATAAAAATATTCAGTAAATAGACGCGATGGTGATCGAACGCGTTTTTTACAGCACGTGAAAAAAATGTGATACGCTATAACTCGTGTTAGATAGAAAGATTTTCCTCATTTGTAGATTACAATTTTTTTTCGCGCCTCAGAACTATGAGTTACAAATCATCGTGAAAATAAAAAATGAACTTTTATTCAAATTTTTTCCGAACATTTTTGCCCCCATACACCATTTGTACCACAATTCCAAAAATAGCTTTTAAATTTTCGGTAAACAACAGAATACGTTTTCCCGACAATTTATACAGTGTATATGAATACTATACACCATCAATTGCTCGTATATACCGATAAAACCCATATCATCATCAACTCGCAGCGAAACTGCATCTCTCGCTGAATTTTTACACCGATAAGACGCGTGCGCACATTTATACCCTATGATATAACTTCTATATATCGTGTCTAATGAACTTGGAAAAAGAACTGTAGCATCTGCTCCATACACATATACACAAAAAAACGCTTGCCTTTCTCCTTTTTTTTTTATCCACACGTTATACACACACATGCACAAACGATCGCTTATCAGTGCGTCTTCCCGAGCGATTGACCCGCGTGTCCCATCCCCACTCAACCACTAGGTCACGGTAATGTACCACTGCTGTGTTTTTTCTCTTTCTCTTATACATGGTATATACATGTGTGTACATATATATAGTAACACACAACACATAAGTATTTGCTTCTCCCTCCCGAAAAACAGAGAGATGTGTGTTTGTGGTGTTCACGCCGTCGTATACACTCTATATCAAGAGAGAGAGAGCAAGTAGCGCTGGACAGATAATGCAAGATGATCTTTGCTCCGGTCCGAGCGAGGAGCATTACAAGGCGCCGTCGAACGTCGAAGATTCGCGAGCTGCGCTCTTACGGTGCTGTACTACTTACTACTTGTTGCTCGATCGTTTGAGTCTACTTAATGGTTATATAGTGTGAAGAGCTGCGAAGGGGTTGAACAGTATAGTAATATTTAGGTGATACTGGATTTTTTTTTTAAAACAATATTGGTATAGTGCGGTGCCAAAGATAGAGTGAGTTTGTTGAGTATACGATGGCGACGTAGGAATGTAGCTGGAATTGGAATCGGTAAGTTTAATTTACGTTTTCTTTTTTTTTTTCTTTTAATTTGTGAACAAAATAATGCAAGTGATGTGATTGCGTGGATGTGGATACTTTTGAGAAAAATTTAAGCAATTTTTCCCTACTGGATATCATCCGATTGTCTTTTATATATGAAATTATAAAATATTTTATGGCAATTTCGGTCAATGTTCAAAACATTGTTTCACAAATGAGCGAAAAATCGATGATTTCCAAAAGGGCTGTATTGTACGATAAAATTAGACAATTTTTTTCGATCAGCAATATCAGCTACTTAAACACAATTGACTGTACAATTTCCACCAACAAATTTCTCAAAAATAAAGTAACATAGTATCACATTGTTTCTAACCGATCTCTCTACATCCCCGATCTTCAATTTCAGTTTATCACAACAACCCAAATTTTCATCCGCTACCTTAAAAACACCCGACATCTCCAACCGCGCGACGATCCACGATCGTCTCGCCCGAATCCAAATTGCTGTTATCGAGAGATCAGCCGATCTAACGCTGGGTACGCTGGCTCGTCATTTTACATGGATCCCGCGCTGACCGGCAGCAGCGACGTAGTCGACCATCATCATCGCCACCACGACGACGACGACGACGGATCAGCAGATCATCATCGGCGTCAGTTCGCTGTCATTCTTGAAACTCATCAGCAAATCATCAACGAGGCATGGCTCTCGACTTCCTGGCTGGCTGCCTCGGAGGTATATTCATATATACAATTATCTATCTTTCCTATATATAGATATGTAAATTTTCCCCTATATAATATATTGTAATCTACAATCGCGTGTATGTCTATGTGTGTATATATATATATAATGTAATGAAATATATATATATATATATATATACACGCTTGGTTGTTATCGGTAGACGTAATCTGCCATCGGAGAAATGACCGCTATCACTCGCGCGCGGTTATGGCTGACGTATCGGTTGTATTATATATACGTCGTTGTCGCTGTTATCTGCGCGAGCGCGCGCCCTCGTGATTTTGTGCAACCACGATGGATGATGTACGAGAAGCGCGCGTGTGAACGAGCAACGAGCTATAGAGTAGTTATTATAAATGCTTTCCCTGAAGGTCAAATTGAAGATGTATCGAATTTTAACTTTTCTTTTGTGATGACCATGTTTCAGGCTGCGCAGGTATTGTGGTTGGATATCCTTTTGATACCATCAAGGTTCACATTCAGACGCAAGACCATCGGAACCCGAAGTACCGGGGAACATGGCATTGCTTTCGAACGCTGCTGGCGCAGGAGTCGGTAAGTTATTTCATGATTTTTTAAGTGGAAAAAAATCAAGACAACTTCATAGTAGGGAGAGTCATTAAAGTTTTTTTTATTTAATGTACCTGAGCAAACCAGGTTTTTTATGGTTCTTTGGAGCGTTTTGACTATAAAAGAATTCGTGTACATGGCGAATCGGGTGGCAAGTTTTTTTTTGCCAACAGTAGCTTTATATAAAAAAAACTTAATCTCGTACAGATTAAAAATAAATAATAAATGAAATAAAATATAATAAAAGTTTCATGATTTCGTTTACATTCCGAATGATCCAGAGAACAAAAAAAAATCTGGTCTAGTTATAAGTGTGCCTATCGACAAATTTTTATTCACTATTTGTATTCACTTTGACCTTTTCCTTTGATATATTTAAAATCTAAAGTTATAAATAATTGAATTGCATATCGTAACAGCAAAAACAAAAATCAACCCATTAAAAATACATAGTATATACTCTCCTAATTCAATCGACATACTTGAAACAGCTCACAGGGCTCTACCGCGGCATGTCGTCACCAATGGCTGGCGTCGCGGTGATCAACGCCGTGGTCTTCGGCGTCTACGGCCAGACGCAGAAATTCCTGGACGACAACTTACCCTCACATAGCGATCACCATCTAGGTGGTCATTTTCTCGCTGGTGCCTCAGCAGGTATAGCCCAAGCACCAGTCTGCAGTCCGATCGAACTTGCAAAAACGCGATTACAGCTACAAGCAACAGGTGACCAGAAATTCTCCGGACCATTGCAATGTTTAAAGCAAATCTACAAGACAGAAGGTACGAGAGGAGTGTTCAACGGTTTAGGTATAACGCTACTGAGAGAAGCGCCAAGTTACGGCGTTTATTTCGTTACCTACGAAGCACTCACGCGTTCCGACACACCGATCTCAACGTTACACATGCTACTAGCTGGTGGTTTAGCTGGAACAGCATCCTGGGTAATATCATATCCCCTGGATGTAGTGAAATCACGGTTACAAGCTGACACTACGAGTAGATATACCGGCGCTATGGATTGTTTCCGTAAATCCGTACAATCGGAAGGCTACAGTTGTCTCTTCCGTGGCTTGAACTCTACAATTATAAGAGCCTTCCCAACGAACGCTGCTACCTTTGCCGTTGTCACCTGGACAATGCGACTTCTAGGCAACGACCAAGGACAAAGTAATAGTAAACCGGACGTCGTCAGTATAAAGGAGGCAACACAGCAATGCGAAGTGGTGTACAAACCGAGCTCCAGCTCATGGAACGCTCTTGATCGGTATGGTGAGACCAGTCGTCATTCGTTGCACGCGCTTGGAGATGCTACTGGTGGTTATTTGAACCAATTAGCTGCTACTGGACTTATGTTAATGCCACATGCGAGTAAAAATAGTAACAAGGAGGCAGTGCAGACGACGACGACGACGGGTCGGCAGTTTGATGAGACGAGGTATTTCGAATGGACTAGAGAGCTTGTGCATTACTAATGATTGCCGATCATGTTTGATGACAATATTTTGATTATTGTATATGCGGGAGATGAAATGTGCGCGTTGAGATGAGCTATTTGTGTAGATTATATATAGTATGTAAGGAATATGTAGCTATATAGATATGTGGTTGCATGTGTACGTACGAGATACGGTTATAATATATAGATATATAAAATTTCAATGGTCGTATCGATTTGATGTATACTATATAGTTATTCTTTTGGTGTAAGGAAAGTTGGCCAGTGGTAGTATTCGTAGCATGGTTTGCAGCCGTAGCTTTTGATTAGTTAAAATTGTAAGACCACAAAAGACAATGATTGTTAAAAGGTCCGTTATAAAGAGATGAATTATTTCTTTTTCATTATTATAATAATAAGAAGAAGTTAAACGAAAAAATAAAAATGCAAACATCTTTATGTGGTAACATTTCTTAATATACACAAATTAATATTAACATATTTTAAATTGTGCTAAAACATCCGTAACAATTATGATCATAACGTTTTTTACTACTGTTTTTGAAAAATAATATAATTATGCTAATATTAACAGTGTGTAATTAATGTACATCGATAATTTTACTAATAGTAAATTCATTTACTTTATGATAATTTAAAAAAAAAAACATAAAATTTATTTTCCTCGCCATCATCACTAAATATATATGCACACATGTAATATAATACTCGAGTGGGCAAAATTAAGAGAAACATATATTATTGTATTTCTAATGAAATGTAGAAAAAAACCGAGAAGATAAAAATAACTTTTGACATTGTGATAACTGTTACAATATACTGATGTTTCACGTAACTTTGTATATTTCATACCTTACATAACAGATACAAAATACGTCGAATAACTGCATAATGGTTAATCACTTTAGACACTGGTTACAAGTATATGCGACTCTCTCCTATATGTATATATATAAAAAAAGAATAACTATATGTATATCCAAAATGCCATTTGTACTTGTATTATCTTATAAGATAAAGGCCTATATATATATTTTGTAAGACCCCTACCGAGTTTTCATTTCGAACCCTCCTGAAGTATGCAACCAATCCTTCTACCTCTCTCTACCCTTCTCTCTTCTCTTCTCTACCCTTCTCTCTTTACCAATATATACCTACAAAACCAATAACAATTATCTATATATATATCAAATGTCTATCGCCTCCGCGTGTCGACATGCCGCTGCTGCTGACGGCACCGCGCTATTCGTTCAACAAGTCTCGGCGTAAGAAAATTCACGGTGTAACGCGCACCTCAGCGCGGCCAATAATAATTATACCACAACATTTTAATAATAATAACACCTGCGCGATGATGGCAGTAATCCTCAAGTGACAGCGTAACGGACATGTAAGCGCGGGATATATACATATATATATATATATATGTATACATAAACAGACACACACATTTTTCGGCTAATGTGAAATTTTTTAATATTTTTTTTTCCTCCGTTTCGCGTCGTCTTGGTCTGATAAATTAGGTTGGTATACAAGCTCACGGTATTGACACTTGGCGGCCGGCTGTACTCGGGAACGCGTAACGCGAGGTGTTACAGAGCTGTAAATCATCGGCGATCGGCAAGGATAACCTCAAAAAGCCCGACCGCTAACTCACGTTTATAAAGAGGTTAGGATGTACATGAACGTTAATGTTGATATATATATAAATTATACTACCATACGACAACTGATAACATTACATTTCAGCACCATGTACCATTTCTCCAGTATAACAGCTGCTTGCATCTGAACCTCTACACACCACTTTCGATTTTTCGCAATATCCTTTAATTATTAGTCGATACCGGTTACCTTGGACTATGGAGGCGGACGAGAACAACAACAATAGTAACGACAATAATAATAATAGCAACAATAGAAACAGTAACGACGGTAGAAGAAGTAACGATAACCTGAGTGGTACGAGTAGCGCTGAGGATATGACGGATGCTGAGCGTCACTGCGCTAAACGTCTTATTGCCGACTCGAGTAGCGGCCGGTGTATGAGTACACAAGCAATGCAGTCGTTGTATGATCTCAGACAGAATAATTTACTGTGCGACGCGGTGCTTAGACTCGAGGATGGCGGTGTGTTTCCTATTCACAGGGCTATACTGTCCGCCTGCAGCACGTATTTCAGGTGGGGGCTAAGAGCGAGTTATGTAATTGGGTTGTTTGTAGATATTTTGGGATAAGGAAATGTTAAGCGTTCTTTGAACAGAATGGTTAAATGCTGAATTATTTTATGGCGCTTGTCTGGCTTTAAAATCTATGTGAGGATGAATTTCAAGTAAATTGAGAATTATTTGCAAGGAGAGCTTCTCAAATTGGAAAGGTGGATTTGGCTGAGATTTTAGAATATTATTTTTGGGGGAAAAATGAACCCCTAGTTTAGAATTTTGTCCGTTGAACTCAGAAAAATAGTTCAATATTTCCCTCGTTTTTATTTGATAATCTTAGCCATTTTTTAAACGCTGCTTTTGATTGTTTATAACTTTTGTCAAAACTTTAATTCAATCTTATTCTATCAGTTTAATTTTATGTATTATCTTTAGATTTTCCAAAAAACTTTTTTAACTTTTCGATATCCTGAAATTTCAACCCGGAATTGTTAAACTCCCCTTGTTAGTATAATATTTTAAAATTTGTCACGTTATGTGATAAGACAAATCATTGATTTGCAAACTACATATCACAGTGCAACATATTCTTTCGTAAAATATTTACTTAGGTGCTAAATTCAAATTTAAATACAACTGTGTTTTCTTTCAAAGCTATTTTTAAAATTTCAACGCTACCGGATAACGTTATCGATGCAAATTGAAAATTTCAATAAACAAGAGGACTTTTTTCGAGTAAAATTAAGTTAAAAGAGTAAATTCATTACGCATGAACAATAATTCTTATCTTCTGCACATGCAAATCTATTATTTTCTTATTAATTGACATTATCACTCGATTTGTCATATACATCTTATACGTGAAATTCGATACATAAAAAACTTACGCATTTCAATTAATCTCGGATACATTTAATTCCAATTATTACTCTTCTTCCTCCCATGCCATTCACCACACCGATCACAGGACCCTCTTCACCACAACCCTACACTCGAAGGAAAAAACGGATTTCTTACTGCCGAACGTCAGCAGCAAAATAATGAACCTGCTGCTCGAGTACGCGTATCTGCGCACACTAAGCGTCAACCGTGACAACGTATGCCAGCTCCTTGTTACCGCCGACTACCTTAGCATCCTTGGTGTCCTTGAGCTTTGCTGCGAGTTCCTGAGGGCAAGCCTTTCCTCTGAAAATTGCATCGGCATCATGATATTCGCAAGGGAACACTTTTGTCGTGCTCTGGAGAAGGAGGCGCGACGGTATCTGCTGCGTAACTTTGTGCAGGTTTGACGTTGTTGTGTAGCCGGGGGGGTTGGGTTGTTGGATACGGGGATTAGTTTTTAATTATTGGTGGTCCATTGAAATGATACCGACTTGCAATGTTAACGTGGTAATCATAGGAATAATGAGTTACGGTTTGTTGATTTTATGGCTGATTAGCTTACGATAACCTTTTCAAATTAATTACATATACGATTCATTTGCATACTGTAACAAATTGTTTAACTGATTTTCATTATTTAAAATTGGTTGATTAAACGTAAATGAGAAAGTAAATTGAATTTAAAGAGATTTTGTTAGTAAATTAAAAATCAATGTTTAAACGGATGTATATACTGATCTACAGATGTTTGTGTAAGCGTCAACTAGACGATATATTTCTCTTTATAAATAATAAATATTACAATAAAAATCCCAATAACAACAGTTTTATAATATTCTTCAAAACTTAGAATTGAGGTGTAGTAATGTTTTATTGGTAATAAACTTTTTTAAATAATGTATGATATTGTTCTGCATTTGAAAGCATATCGAGACTATAACATTTTTAAGAATTCTATTAATGAGATAATGGTGAACAAATCTTAATTAAATAACAAATTAACAATAAATAAGTCCAAATAAAGTACGTATTGATTGATTAATATTCGATTATAATGACTTATATTAATAATACCAACAATTCTTTAAAAGATTCAAAGAAAGTTCTATGTATCGTGTGAAAAATATAATAATAATTAATAAGGTAAATTAAATTTTTTTAAATTTAACAAAAAGATATAAATAACTTGTCAAAAGAGAAATGTTGTCAGTTTACGAAAAAAAAAAAAAAAAAAATTCCGGTACCGGGAATCGAACCCGAGCCTCCTGGGTGAAAGCCAGGTATCCTAGCCACTAGACCATACCGGATCTTGTTAGTCGAAGTCTGAACGGCCACTGACATAGTATGGAAAAGTACGCGACGTTATAGCAACGTAAAAAAAAAATAAAAAAATACAATAATTAAAAAAAAAATTTTTTTAAAGAGAAATTCTTTAAAAATATATTTATTTTTTTGTCAATTGGCTGATTGCCAATTATTGGACTAGTTTTAATTTATATGTTAAATTTATTAAAAATTATTAATGAATCTCGTATTATTGAATGAAAAGAAATTGTAACATTTTAAATGTATTTTTGTTATAACAGAATTTTGCAAAAAAAAAATTTTATCGTATTTATTTGTATAGTAATATTATAAATTATAAAGTTTATTTATAAATAAAGTCGTAAACACATCAAGAGATAATATTTGTTTTTATTTTGCAATCAAGTGATAACGTGTTCTTGTATAATACACGTGATATATATACACACCCACAAACACGCAGTCAGAACTCAGTAGGTAAAGTAGAAATCTATCTTAGATAACTCCCACGCGCTAACGCCCCGCTTAGACGGTTTAGTGCCAGAACCGACGATTCATTATATCTGTATGCTATAGATAGAAAACTAACTTCTTCTAGGCTTTCATTAAAACAAATATGCATTGTAACAATGTAAAGCAGTGCCTGCAATTATTTCTTACTATAATAATTATAAATTATTTTTTACGATAATTTTTTCGATTCAGAGACCTGTTACAAGTTTATAACTTATTGCAATATCAAGTAAATATTTCATCAACAGCAAATTGATAACTACATCTAACTTGTATTATATAAGTGCAATATACTTTATAAATAAAAAAGGTATATTATCAACACATCCTAAAATCTACACGAACGAAACATTTATACACACATTGAGAGAAGGATTTATTTATAGTTAATATATTTAGTAACAGTTAATACGAAATAATTGATTTTGGGGAAATAAGGAAATTGTAAAAGTGAAAACATTCACATTTGACTGAAATTCCAAAATATTACTATTAACGATGGCATATTAACTATTAATATGCCATCATTAAATATAAATAAATTTTTCTGTATATTTTTAATATATCTTCTTATTAACTATAAACAAATTCTTCTCCCAGTGCACCAGATTTTTTTTTATTTTCTCGCATAGCAAGTATTTCTAAAATTCTTCAAAATCACGTTTACATTATTGTTAAACTCTCAGTATAACATAAACCAAACCCACGTATAAACCAATCCCAACGCTCAATCCCTTTTCGCAAGGTCGCCCAGCAAAGCAGTGAAATCCTCGCTCTCCCAATCGACGAGTTAACCGTGCTAATCGGCGAGGACGAGCTGAACGTGAAAAACGAAGAAACCGTATGGGACCTAGTTCTCCGTTGGATCGACCACGAACCAACCGCCCGTCGTCAATACATCGTCCAGTTGATGCGTAACATACGTCTCGGCCTCCTAGACACTCAATTCTTCTTGGAAAAAGTAAAAGATCATCCTTACGTAGTAGGCAATGAAGCATGCCGACCTATCATCATCGAAACTCTCAAGTTTCTGTACGACTTGGAGATGATAACGCAAAAAGATGGTGAAGTACCAACACCGGAAATAGCATGGCCCAGGGTACCACACGAAATACTCTTTGCTATTGGCGGATGGAGTGGTAACGCAGCGACCAACATGATCGAGACTTATGACACGAGAGCCGATCGTTGGGTCAAGGTTGGTTTCTATATAGAAATATTAATGGATGCGTGCATAGTGCAGATGCACTTGATGTATATATATGTGTGACCCGAGGGTATAGACCGACATGAGGGTGCTGGGGAATATCGACGCATGCACGGTGAACAGGGTATGTTGTATACTTATAGGCGTGGTGTATAGAGCTTAGCGGAGAACGAGGCTCGAAGAAAATTGGTGGTAGAATGGGTTGCGAAGTGCTTTGCACGGTAATGGGTTCGTCTGAATCGGCTGTATAATGGTTTCAACGGAACTGTCCGAAGTACTTTTTTTTATTTTTCGAAGATAGTTTTACGATCGTAATATATACTGACAAATTGTTTCCTAGATTTTTGATGAAAGGTTTACAAACGTATAATTTTTTAAAAATTTATGAAATTATCTATATTGAAGCTTTGAGTTATTTTTGAAAGAATAAGCATACTAAAAATATAAAACAGCGAGTGTATAATTCTGAAATAACAATGCAATTTGCAGAGCAAAATATTCGTTGCTATATATAGACGTTATAGAAAAATCTAAAACGCATCATTAAACGAGATGTTTATATGAAACTAAAAGTACGTGGTATATTAGACCGTATTCGTCTACATATTATAGATTTTTAGTTGAAATTTAATTTCGTAAATTTTATGAATCTAAAAAATCTCAGAACCTATGTAATATGCGCGACTCTTCTATTAAATACACTTTATTAAAACTAAACTTCAAATCGCTAATACCAAACCAAAAAATCCTATATATCGAATATCCGACAAGGTACCCGAGGTCGATCCAAGCGGTCCGCGGGCTTATCACGGCACGGCTGTCGTCGGCCACAACATCTACGTGATCGGCGGTTTCGACGGGGCGGATTACTTCAACAGCTGTCGGTGCTTCAACGTCGTGACGAAAACTTGGCGGGAAATCGCGCCGATGAATGCCAGAAGGTATATAATGATGCGCGTATGTGTATATGTGTGTGAATATCATTTGATTTATGATTATTGACGCGTTTGATTATATATGTTTTGATTTTTTTATACTTTCTATCGTCTATTGTGAAAGTTTGTGAAATTTTGGGCAAAATTTTAGAAAAAATTATGAACGTTAAGAAAAAAAAAGTAAGACATTACAAGAAATGTTAAAAAAAAAACTGTGATAATGTTGATAAAGTCTTATAAACAGTAATAGAAATCTATGTATAGAAAAGAGTGAAGAAAGAATTTATTTTGTAACTTTTTGTCCTATGATCGTTATTCGTAATTTTCAATATATTTTCATAATTCCTCATATATTATTTGAGAATTCTTTCTTGTATCATAAACTGTTGTAAAGCTGATTTTTTAATTAAATTGGTACCGCATAAGTCATGCCTTATAGTGGAGTAATGATTCTAATCTGTGAAAAACCACAGATTACTATATGGAAATTTATAAATCTACAAATTTCAGTTGTGCTATATATTTCAAAGTATAATTTCGAAGAGACAAGCAAAATTACATAATTTCGTATACAGTCTGGATAAAAAAAATGTTTTTTATATAGTTTTTTAAAATATGTCGAAAATATGAATCGAGACGTGGTATCTTGCGCGGTGTAGACCAGTTCTGACCCTGAAAATAAAAAAGTATCAATGTCTAAACTAGCTATGGAATTGGTTGTAAATATTTCTTTAACCTTTTCTCATTGTCAGTGTAATACGTATGTGCACATAAAAGTATTCATTTTTAAATTGCAACAAAGCTTCACAGGAAGCGACCTTGTTAACAAATGAGACTATTACAGAGAGATAAAAGATAACTGTGTAATACAACTATATCCGTAATCCTAATTACCGTTATACATAGCTTCCAAAACTCGTGTATAAAAAAGACAAAAACCAATTTGTACATATTTTTTTTTTTAATTTTTTAATCGTTCTAAAAATATATCAGATGACAATTGCCAAATTTTAGACAGAATCGCATAAAATTGAAATCTGTTCTTTTAACATTGTTTTTAATCTTCGTACTATTACTATTATACGAGTTTTTTTTAAAGTCCTTAGTAAACTACAATGCATTATATTATTCAATTTAAACTGACATACGGTTAAAGTATATACATACTTTAACCGCCGTTCGCTTCGAAACCGATTTGCGGCCACCTATATAGTAAAATCTATACACAAAACTTGAAAATCTTTAAAAAAAAGAAAAAGTAAACAAATAAAATAAAACCAACAGAGCATACGTGAGTGTGGCGGTGCTTAACAACATGATTTACGCGATGGGCGGCTCGGACGGCTACCACCGTCAGAACACAGCCGAGCGTTACGATTACAAGCGCAACCAATGGTCTCTCATCAAATCCATGAACTATCAACGTTCAGATGCCAGTGCTACAACTCTAAATGGTACATATATATATACACATATAACAAATGAAACCAATTCACCTGACCGCACACGTATATATTTATTTATATAGGTAAAATATACATCGCTGGTGGATACAACGGCCGCGACTGTATCAGAACAGCCGAGGTGTACGACCCGTTGACGAACCAGTGGACCGTCATAGCACCGATGCGGTCGCGTCGTAGCGGCGTCTCCTGTATCGCGTATCACGGTTCCGTGTACGCTATTGGTAATTAATTGCCTATTATTATTATTAATTGTTGTTTCTCTTTCTATACGTTAATTTTCTAAACGTGAGGATGATATGTTTTGTTGTTTAATTGTATAAAAAGGTGGATACAATGGGATATCGCGAATGTGCTGTGGAGAAAAGTATAATCCAGCGACGAATGTGTGGACGCGTGTGCCTGATATGTACAATCCGAGAAGTAACTTCGCTATCGAGATAATCGACGATATGATCTTTGCCATTGGCGGGTTCAACGGGGTCAGCACCACGTGTCATGTCGAGTGTTACGATGAGAAAACCAACGAGTGGTAATGTGCATTATTATTTATTATGTTGTTGACTATCGTGCGAGATTATGTAGCAAAGAGATGTTTATATTTGAAATTCAGATCAATTTTTGGTTGTTTCTGCGCTATTGAAAAAGTAAATGTCACGCTTTGTAGACTAGTCACTTGAAAAATATTTAATATAGATCAGTCTATAGTAAAATGATTTTATTGAATTGGAAACTTATAAGGATTTTAACTGATAGATCGATCTTCTACTGAAAAAGCTCTGCTGATTTTCATCTGAAAATCAATACTAATGTTTTCATTTATTATTAATGAATATTATTTATTATTATTATCAATTATCATTATCATTTGTTACTATTAATCTTAAATTTTTATATTTAATTTTTCATTCTTATAAATTATAATAATTTATTCAAAACTTGTTTGTCAATGTGATACATTATGTCAAACACATTACAGTTAATCGAAAATTCAAGTAAACAAATGATAATATTAATAAATAATAATTGAATGAAAAATATCAAAGTTATTTTCAAATAACAAGAAGCTGATAATAACAATAAATTATATTTCCTATCACATTTCCCAAGAAATCTTCCATACACCATGATTTCCGTCTTCTCTCTATTAACACCGCAGGTACGAAGCGACTGACATGAACAAATTCCGTTCGGCTGTGTCAGCCTGCGTCGTCACCGTCCTGCCAAACGTCTACGATTACATCCATAAGCATCGTGAGCGTCTAATGGAAGAAAAACGTCAGAAACTCCTTGGCCTCGAAGCCCAACGTCTCCAGCAACAGCAACAGCATCAACAAGGAAACGGTCCCCCAGTTCCCGGTAGAAATCAGCAACAATCGTCGTCGAATCAACCGCAGCCATGGCCCAGGCAGTAGGAGCGATCAGCAATTTTAGATTTCGAAATTGTTATAATAAGCTTGATCGATGAAAAATTTACGGAACTTTTCTTTATATAGCTAAAACGATGTAGTCGCGAGATTCCACGAGATCACGGATTTTCCCTGCGCCTTATCATTCGGATACCTTCGAATTTATCTAGTCAGTGGTTATACTCGTTAAACATTTTTTATACCTTTTTTCTTTTAACTATATAGATTTTATAAAGAAATTTACAATCTTTGCAAGAACGTTTTGATATATATATATACATGTATACCACAGAAACATTGCTATAATAAAGATAAAAAGCAATTACACTGTTGTTTCATTACGCGCTTATCCTAAAACTGTACCAACCGCGAGGTATACACATTATACTCGCCTTGAGGCAGTTATAAAACAGCAGCGCGTCCTTGTATATAATGTTTGACAAGGAAGCATGTAATATACGAAATTCTCTTTCCTTTAGTTCCACTCGAGCAAAGAAGGTAACCCGATTATAACGTTCTAAAAACACACGCAGCGTTCCCAGAAATTAAATCTCGCCGGACCTTGACAACAAAGTTATTACAAAAAAAAGAAGGAAACAAACCAACTGCAGTCTAAATATTAAAAAAAAAAAGATATCACTTTCATTTTTCCACGAGATCCGCGTAAACATACACATATCCACACCCAGCATTCAATAATAATACCTTATTGTAATTGAAACGTGAAGTGGGTCGACGAAGCCTTCGCACACATACAGACAGCTAGCTCTATGTGTTTATTCCGTATTCCAACATATATATATATGTATACGCAGACACACAATGCAGCGATCGGCGCAGTACAACAAACCTCCCGATCAATATCGCGCGCCGCGAAATTCAAACGTTCGCGCGCTTGTATACGGAGATATATTTATGTATAAAAATTTATTTCTATTGCACATTATAATTGTTGAGCAACGTAAAATAATTAGCATGCGAGCGGGCACGTATGCGTTTATATACCTGTGTGGAAAAAGCCGGTCAACTGGTTTTGGCTGGATTTATCGCAAAAGAGTCGAGT
Organism: Torymus tubicola; assembly: GCA_035583055.1. Taxonomy (NCBI): domain Eukaryota; kingdom Metazoa; phylum Arthropoda; class Insecta; order Hymenoptera; family Torymidae; genus Torymus; species Torymus tubicola. Next base: position 48,670 of record JAWWEQ010049490.1, read on the forward strand.
GTGTATATATGTATATAGGTTTATGTAATACGGCGCCGGCTTATAGGTATGTGGGAGGGAGAGAGTTTTCGAAATACCTATACACGATTTGGTTGTCGAAGTAAAATATGTGCAGAGTTATACGATGGAGTTTAGTCAACGTAGTTGCTAATTCAGTAAAAAATTTAGTCTACGCATTATTGACAAATCCATGTATATAACTTATTCAGTGTTTAATATAATAATGTATATGTTGATGTAAAATACAAGACAAAGCGCGAGAAATCTATATTACACTCCTATATCGTACAATAATCTAGAATGCGCTATGCAAACACATAACACGACACACACATTCCATCCTAATCTCAATATACTTACTCTCTCTCTCTCTCTCCCTCCCTCTCAGTTCATTTCGAAATTAATCGAGCGCGCGCCGCAGTATATAGCTCTCTCATAACCATTAATTACGAGCTCCACTTTACCAAATTACCTGTATACGTCGAGCGCGATCCCCTACCAACTCATATCGTATATACATAACTCAAAAATCATTGCACCTTACGAAAAACGAATAATTCCGCACGTATTCGCTCATATGCATCGAGCTCTCGCAAAACGGCATTTATGCTTCGCGTACTCGCGAATTGTATTATACGCTCTATAATCGTTCGTTATACTTGGCCGTGCAATAAAACCGCTACATATCATCATATACATATATATATACACGTATATATGTCTAGCTATATACTATATATACATACCTCCTTCTACTTACATGAGGAAAGATATAGTGAAAAAAAAATCAGCAGCGGGGGACACTAAACTCGAAGGAGCGCGTGGCGCGGCGACGTCGCGCACGTATATATGTATACACCCATTACTTACATATAGATATATATACATGCATTACACGATATATACTATACATATATACGCATATACACAACACTTACACTACTGTGCAAAAACTCGCGGGTGTCGGGTAAGTAGGAGGGGAAAGAACGAGAGCACAGAGAGAGAGAGAGAGAAAGAGAGCAGTCGACGTCAACGTCGCGCGGTCAGGTCAGGTGTATATGCGTGCGTGCGCTGTGCGCGCGTGCGAGACACGAGAATCGCGAGCGGACCGGGGCGTCGTCGTCGTCCCTCAAGGTCTCTCTATATAACGCGCATCTGTCTGGGAAGTATATACTATAGACGGTCGGTGGATATAATAACTTGTCAACGCGGCTATAAACCACGGCCATGCGGTGAGGCCGCGTGAACGTGGTGGTGGTGGTGGTGGAGGTGGAGGTGTGTATATGTGGGAGAGAGACAGAGAAGAGGAGGAGGTGGAGGTGGTGGAGGAGGAAAAAGAAGAAGAGACACCACAGCAGCAGCTGCTGCACGTAAAATGGCAAGGATCTTCGCGCCAGAGGCCGTCGCGACGATATTGCCCTGCGAGTATTGCGCCAACCTCGCGTTCAAGCATATCCAGGATTTTATTAGGTGAGAGAATGAAAGAGAGAGAAAGTATACTGCAGTCGTATGGAGAGTACATTTGTGATGATTAAGTATATATATGTGTGTGATGATTATTGCAGCAAAGATGCGAGTGCACGGTTGATCGGGTTGCGTCAACGTCGCGATCGCGCCGCTCTGCCGCCACTCCTTCGAGACGAGACAGAGAGAGAGAGAGAGAGAAAGAGAATGAATGTGAGTGAGAGAGATGATACTTTGGCGCGTTTTTTATTGTGTGTATTATATACTGAGAGATTCTTTTGCAACGAAGCTACGTGTGCTAATTAAGTGCTAGACTCGGTGTGTGTGTGTGTGTGTGTGTGTGGGTGCTCCAAAATGCTTTAACCTCTAAATCTTTAGTGACTGCAGTTGACTTGACATACTGAATAATATTGCAGGCATCTGCGTGAACAGCATTGCAGCCAGGAAGGCGGCTCGTTCGTCTGTCGTTATGGTTACAACGGTGTCTGCACCAGTCTTCCGGTGGAGGGTGTCTCGGACAAGGATTACATAGCCCATGTCCTCAAACACGCCAGCATGCAACAACAGCAACAGCAGCAGCAGAAGAAGAGCAATGGACAGCTGGTAGCTGGCAGCGGAGCAGGCGGTGGTACAGAGGCTTCAGGTAGCTCCTGGAATGTCTACTCCGCTGCTCAGAATTTGCCTGCTGTGCTCAACGACCCCAACAAGGGCAAGCAGAGTAACTTTCTTACTAAAACATGGGGAGACTCGTTTGTTGAAAAAGTGGAGATACCCAAGTGTCCCTACTTGCCGGAGATAACTATGCAGCATCTGGAATCTTATCTGAAGAAGATTGCAAGGGTTGGTTTTGCTATTTTGCTTGTGAAATTTAAAGAGTGAAGGTGGTGTATTACTGATGAGAATGATTTATTTGTTTTGCAGAGGTATCGAAAGCACACACGTCTGAACTCAAATGCAAACCTTCCCCCAGCGTCGCCACATGAATTGCTACAGAATTTTCCTAACCTTAGAAAAGTGAAGACTTTCAGTAATACAAATGGGCCAATAGGTAATGTACACCTTGTGTATTACACTTGCAATATTGATTATAGTAATTATGTAACAGGTGCTTAAGACTTACTAACAACTGGTCATTGTTATCTACAGATCGTTCACAGTTTGATTTGAATACAATACCAAAAATTTTTTTGAGTCCAAACCTGGATCTTTCAAAAAGAGATAATTTTGAAGAGGTCTTTGCTTTTTCAAAGGGTGGATTATTAGGTGAAGGTCAAAATATCGTTTTAAATGTCAAACAAATGCAGGAGAAGGTATGAAACAAGATATTATTAATTAATTATTTTGTTAAAATATTCTAACTATCCTCTTTTTTTTTTATAGCTTACTCACTATTTAGATATTGTAGAAGTGAAAATAGCTGAACAAGTTGCGTCAAAGTCTCAAGCCTTTTTTCATGCAATGACTTCACATGATGTACTGATGGAACAATTGACACAAACTATTACTGTTTTGAAAGCTCTTAGACAAAATATACATGAAATAGATAATAATGCTGTAAAGAACTCTTTGCAAGTTTTAAAGTATGTTTTTATCATATAATGTTGTAAATTAAATTTTTGAATGAGTTATATATTAAGATTTGATTCTCAGGTTAGGGCAAGTACGGTCTAATCATTTAATAGTGCAAGAAAAACTAAAACTTATAGCAACTGTTCATCAAAGTCAGCCAATGATTCAGTCACTGTTATCAACACCAGATTATGTTGCTGCCTTGGATGTTATTTCTACAACACAAGAGATATTGTTACAAGAATTAAATGGAATCCATAGTTTTAGGTAATTTGATACTACTGATAAATTCACTGCATTTACTTACATTTTACAAGTTCTAATTCTACATTTTATCTTAGACATTTGGGATCCCAATTATCTGAAATGGAGAAACTTATAAATAAAATGTTACATACTGAATTCGAAAGATATGCAACAGCAGATTTAAATAGACCTCTAGGGTCAGATAATACTGTATTAGATGGGGTAAGGATTATTAAAGTAAAAAAAAATTTTCTTAGTAACATTCAGTGAAATTGACATTATGTTCATTTTACAGGATAAGCTTGTTTCTATTATCTCTGGTCTCTTACGCCAAAAGCACTTCCAGTTTATTGACACTTATAAGGAAGAAGCAATGACAACAGTAAGAGCAGTGACAAAGCAACGTGTCATCGAAGCTTTAGCAGACAGCGATTGCTGTAGCGATCAGCAAGCAGCGGCGCTTGAAGTTGGTGGCCTTTCTCTAACCGAGCGATTAAAACTGTTAGATAACACGATACAATCTCTAACTTCTCTTTTGTATCGGATAAAGGTCAGTATACCCATATTACATTATGAAAATCATTATGAAAAATAAACATTTTTTTAATGTATATTTCAATTACAATTTAGGCTGTATACAATGTGATGCGAGACACCGCTGATCTTGCGGCAGGCAAATCGTCCTCGGAGCGATCGAACGAGTCGATGATGGACCGTCTGTTATCCGACGAAGATCACATGCGTGTCACCACGAAGCTGGGCGACATGCTTACTTCTATATGCGATTATTGCCACGAGAGACTGGGCGGCCTTGTGTCGGCGAGTCCGAGCGACAACGAGAAGGAGAAAGCGTCGAACGACGTGTCATCGACATCTTCCTCGTCCGCCAAGTCCAACGCTGCCGACAAAGACTCGACGAGCGGCTGGAACGATAAGTCTTGGCTGAGCGAGAGAGCGACCACGGCGCAAGTTTGTAAATTAGCCAACATTGTAGATAACTTTACGGACACATGCGAGCAGTTATGCGGGAAACAGTGTATTGCGCTTCGTTCTGCTTTTAAGGTACGTTATTTTTACTTCATAACTTTTCATAGAGTAACATGTAAAACTGTTTATTAACTTATGTTTTTATTGTAGGCTCAAGCGAGCAAGTTTGTACAAAAATTCCATACGGAACGAAAATCGAAATTGAGCCACGTTCTTGACTCTGAAAGATGGAAGCAAGCGGATGTCTCGCCAGAGTTTCAAGCACTGGTGACTTACATTTACAAGAACGAATGCTTTCCCTACGAATTATGTAAATCTGATATTGAAAAAAGTGATAAGGTTGTTAATTTTATACACATCGGGGAGGAGAAGTACGCTGTTGTTGGTACTGTTCTGATATTAGTTCAAATAATCCACGAATATTGCAGGTATGTAGAACATATTTCCTTTACCACAGTTTATTAAAATCAGGCATTTCGTTATAATTATTTTCATCGTATAATTGCATAGAACTGCAAGCGAACTCTCAGCTTTATCGGGTATGATCGGCCGCCAGCTGGCTGAGATCCTACGTCATTACAACTCCCGCTGCTGTCAGCTTGTACTGGGCGCTGGCGCCATGCAAGTGGCAGGACTGAAAACTATCACGAGCACAATACTTGTTTTAGCAGGTCGAAGTCTGAAGCTGGTACTCTGGCTAATGCCTTTTGTTAAAGCACATTTCCAAGGTACTATGTTTTTTTCTTTCATACATTTGGTTTTGTAAAAAATTAGAGCTTAGTAATGACTGGCTTTTTCATGCGCTTTGCAGCTCTTGCGGAACAGAGTTCTAATCATAGCGTCGTTGGTATGTCGAGTATGAGCGGCGGAGTGGCTCTTCTTGATACCGTCGAAAGAGATATTCGTTCTCATATACGTGAAATCGAAGGAAAGATATTAACCATTGTGGATAATTTGTTGGGAGGTCAGATTAATAGCTGGACCGCCAGACCGCCAGTGCCATCGCAATCCTTTAGAAATATTTCTAAGTGAGTAATAACTGATTATAAAAATTTCAAATTAATTTATAGAATGATTATTGTAAATGAAAACTGCAACATCTTTATAGACACCTATTGAAGCTACACGAGGCGGTATCCGGCATCCTTCCGCCCGAGGAGGTACAAGCGCTCTACCGCACCGTCAACACGTCGTTTAAGGAAAAACTTCGCGAACAACTTGTCAAAATGAACATCGTGAACAACGGTGGGCCCCAGCACGGCGTTGTTACATCTGAGCTCACCTTTTACCTCGAGGCGCTTCGTACTCTTAAAATCCTGCCTGCCGAGGAGTTGAGCAACAATTGCCTGGACGACGTGTGGACTAGATAACATGCAGAGCGTGTTGTCTACTGCATCATCGACGCGATCAAGTATCACAGGGACAGATGACCACGTTTTCATGCGTGCGTGCTCATCACAGTGTCTCTATGTGCCACGACGCCGCATACGGAATTGTGTACAAAGCAAGTACCGCGTGTTTTCCAAAGCGCCGGAATAGTCGTAATTTTGATTCACACATTATAGTATATATTATATACATATGCCTACGAGGAGCGGAGTGGGGAGTATGTTGTAATAATGACGTTGACGCGAATTGAGAGGATAGAAAAAGGAAAGAAAATTTTGCCTACGTACTTGGACACGTTACGAAGTCGTCGTCACAAGGCCCCTATATACGAAATCAGACTGAAGCGGTTAGAATTATTTAAAACAAAAAAAAATGAGAGAGAGATATATAATGAGATAGTAGTTGGACCAAATCGCAAGTATAAATGGCTAATTAATTAAAGACGCTTGTCGAATCGCATTAGCAACATGTTGATATTCAGGGAGGACCGATGTTGTCGATATAGTGGCAATCGTGAAATGTAAATTTAAAAAATGTCCCCCAACTCACTGCCACTGGGCGATAATGCTGTTATAGTTATTTTTGCTATATTCGATTGTACATTATTCGATGTGTTGTTTTAGTCTGTTAATTTGTGAAAAGTAAACGATGATAAAAACATAAACGTGACGCTCAAGCGCTATTGTACGACGTTGTAAGAATGGTTTACGTCAAATGTGCCGCACGCGAACGAAAGGCGGAGAGAAAAGCGACGAATGAAATATTTTATTTTTTCTTTTATAGGTATAGTTCTTTTCGATGCAATCAATCGATCATTCCGTTTTTACTTTCTATAATGTCTTTGTTTTTCTCTAGTCTGCGTTGTGTACATAATATGAATGGATAAGTTCTTAACTTTAGCTTTGGTTATAACGAATGGTTGCAGATCGAAGTGATATTACTGACGATTTCGATGCACGAAGTGGCGCAAAGTGAAATCACTTAATTTTCTCTTCTCGAGGTTGTTTTAAACTTTTAATCAAAGTACGTGTAATACATAAGGTCGTTTTTTTTTTATTTTCTCACAAAAATTCACAGCTTATTGTTGCTAATAAGATTGTTCGAGAATCTCATTAGTAGATTCTTCTTCAAGACTGATGAATATTCACTGTAATGTACCACTGTCGTGCAGATCGCACGTCGGAGCAAAAAATAAAAGTTATGTAGAAAGCAAGGAAAATCTAAGCGCGAGCATGCCACTGTATAATGCCTCTTATTGTCATGCCAGACATTGTATCGTATGTATATGATTATATTATACTTATACGACATGCATACAAGCATTACATTATATATAACACAACACCACTTTGGCTTCTTTCCGAGTTTTATGAATTATTTCCAATAAAAGAAAAAGTCTAGTCAAATTTTCCATATTTTACGATAAACTTTTGATAATGTTTATTCGCTTATTTTTGTGGTATTGTTTATTATTATTATTATTATTATTATTATTATTATTATTATTATTATTATTACTATTATTATTATTATTGTACATGAGGTTGTAGATAAAGAATATTAAAAGGATTCTGTCATATTTTAACTCGTTCTCATTAGATAGCGTTCAGTATACATATATATGTTATAAGAACCGACGTCGGTAATCGTTTCCATGGTTACGCGTATGAAAACAGAACGATGATACCTTGGCACCCACACAGTTCACGTGGGAAAAGGTCGCATTGTTGTTTCGAAATCAGATTTATTGTCTTTTTGCCTGTAATATGACCGGCAAAAGAGCGTGAGTAATTTATTATAGTTAATGGAATTTAACAATTAGATCTATAATTCTTATTTTTCACTTTATTTTTGTTTTTGTTATGAAATACTTTTTATTCTTACTACAACAATGTATATTTCACTATATTCATATATATTTCACTTAAAAATCACTTTACAACAATTTTATTTTTCTTTTAAGTTCAGTTAAAAATTATCAGTTCCGTTATTTCAGTAATTCGTACATTATGTAAGACGTTAAATATTTCAATTAAGTTCGGATGAGGAAAGACTTGAGTGAATTTAAGTTAAAAATATATAACGAAACTAATGGCAACGAATAATTCTAGTAATCAAGAAAATACACGAGAATTAGCTTTAAGAGTTGTTACCGAAGAAGAAACACGAAGAAAAACAGATCCAAACGAAAGCCATGAAAAATCTCTTATTGTCGTTGGTAGCAAAGAAGTGGTAAGTATTGCCTTAGCTCTTCGTTAAATTCTTCGATAAATAAGCTATACAGGAAAAATACCTCCTATATCATACTTAATATAAAAAGTTATTATCTCGGAAATTGCTATTATTTAAAAAAAAAATCGAACGATCTATTTGATGTAATTTGAAATTTCATTTTCTCCTATATACATTAAAATAATACGTTTCACAAATTTAATTTTGCGCACAACCCAAGGGAAAGACCACGATGATATATAGGTTTCTGGAAAAAGAGGATACGCCAAAACCAACTCTCGCTATGGATTACTCGTACGGAAGGAAAGCAGGAAAGAGCCTGGTAAGTCTAAAAATGCAAAGCGGAACAAAGAAATGTTTAATCAGAGGAAAAAAAAGAAATAATGAGTCACGTTGAATAAATTATGTAAAAATGCATATTTTTTTTAAGATAAGAAAACTCTTTTTATTCGAGCTTATACATCACAGAGTGAATTTCTGATCCGTTGAAATGACAAAATAGTGAAAAGAAAAAAAAATTTGCATGTTATTTTCGAAGCCTATAATTCCTTTTGGTTTATATAACTTATTTTTTAATAACATTTTTTTAAAAACCCAACTGTTTCACTACTATCAACTACTATAACGAAGTACGTGTACTCACTTCCAAACAACAAAACTATTAAACTGAACATCTGAAACTTAACACATAAAAAAAACTTTTACACTTCATTCCAACTTACTTGCTATAATTATCACGGTTAAAATCAACAGGTTTATAAAATGCTTCCCCCCCCCCCCCCCCGGGATTAACACATCGCGTATCTTTAATAAAAAATCTTATTCCTATAAATCAACTAATAAAAAAACAACAAAACAATTAGGTAAAAGACGTCGTCCACGTATGGGAGATAGGCCACCTCGCAGCGCCTTTGATATCCGCTGCTCTGACAGGCTGCACGATCAGCCACTCGCCTCATCATACCAGCATCCTGATAATGCTGGATCTAGGCAAACCGGAGACCCTCTGGAATTCTCTCGAAGAATGCCTTGTCGCACTAAGGTAAGACTATGTATATATATGTATATAGTATAGAACTCGAAGTGAATATATATATGTATCATATGCGGCCTAAATTCCGCTTGAGAACCGCGTGCGCATGAATGAACAGATAAGTGAACGAATAATGAATATGAAGGTTGGTGAAATTTCCATAACCATGATGTGAACATCTTTCTACCTATACCTTATGGTATGATATTTATCAAATATATAATATTTCGTCAAGTCTATTATAGATACACTTTTATTTTTTCTTTAATTCTTAAACTACCTCGACGAGGATTTTTTCTGGCTGAGTTGGCAAATTTTTCTCGTCAATATAGACATCAGCTCATTCCACCCGTTTTCACTCGTACAGCTCCTCGTTTACACGTATAGACAGTAAAAGAAAAAAAAATAAAGAAAGCTCTACACAACTGCTCGAAGAATGCTGCGCAACAATGCCACTATTGTCAATCCTTTCAGCCGCAGGTGCTTGTATATATATATATATAAGGGTGGTACAGTGTCCATGTGCACGCTAGCGAGTAAACTACTTACACTCGTGTGGCAAGTATGATGCTGTGCACACACATACCCGCCTAATTGAGCGTCCTGATGTAATAACGGAGTGTATCGATTTCAGATGGCCATGGTCCTCTCTCTCGTATATAGCTTGTGTATATATATACACACGTGTGTCTGAGCTCGAGTCGATGTAGGGGAGAAAATTCGATACGGATCCTATACATTAGGCTCATTAACACCTTCGTAACGAAATTTTCGCTTTCTTTTAAAGTCGGTTCCTCGGTTGGTTCTCTGTATATATTTGTAGTGGGATGTAACGTTGTTGTAGTTTTGTGAGAAAATGTGATATAAAAAAAATGTTAATAAATGTAAATGTTGGTATATGCGATATTTTGTACGTAAAAAGAATTCTGTTCTAACTGATTATTGCTGAAATCTATAATAACACGACCACACAAAAAAAAGAAAGTGCAGTCAAACCCAGAGCACTGACTATCATATCCTTATGTATTTTGATGTGCTGATATCAAATATGACCTTACATTTAGTCTATCACCTCTGGATTTTGAGATACCTATAACTCTAAAAATTTCGGGGTGTCTCAATTTCAAGGTCAAATACATTATTTTTTATTAATTTATCAATGTTATTGTGTAGTACTAATCATGCCCTACGTAATCCAGTTTAAATTATCCGAATATAACTTTTCTTCTTAAAGATATATTAAAATTTAAATTTTTAATCATCTCACGATTATTGTTTCCTCTTTGAGATACATTAACTGAATATTTTAATTTAATATATCTTTAAGAAGAAAAGTTACATTCAGATAATTTAAAATGGATCATGTAGGGCATAATTAGTACCACACAATAATACAGATAAATTAATAAAAAATAATGTATTTGACCTTGAAATTAAGGTACCCCGAAATTTTTAGAATTATAGGTATCTCAAAATCCGGAGGTGGTAGACTAAATGTAAGGTCATATTTGAGATCAGTCCATCGAAATACATAAGGATATGAAAATCAGTGCTCTGGGTTTGACCACTTTCTTTTTTTTGTGTGGCTGTGTAATCGTTATAAAAGATATATTATAATCTTTATACTTATTCTATTCGTCTTTTTAGTTTTTTGTACAATGATTTTTTTACATAACGTTTTCAACAACTTGAGAAAAAGTAACGAATGGAATCCAGTATGTTCATGGTTCACTATAAAACTATAAAAATAGAGTTATCATAAAGTACATTATTTTGTCGACTTTTGCATACTGCAAATGAAATATTCATATGATATTATTCATATAGATGTCTAAAATTGGTGTGGCATCGTACGTCGATATAGATTTATTGAAACAGTATTTCATGCAAATTATTGGAAATTAGTTCTACTTCTACTAAAATTCAATTAATACAATTCGATATGTTACTTATACAGCAGTTTAATTAAGTTAGATTCACAAATGCGTCTTTCAAAATTTGAAGCTCGCTGTGAAACGTAATTTATGAAATACTCATAGTATAATGAAACCATATCATTGTAAAAGATAGAAAATATACGTAAATTATATTACGTACGAGTAGACGAATACGAGATGTATCTGTGTCTTTATACAAATTCATTAAATTTAAGACATCATTACATTAGACATAGACTATAAACTTCTCGGAATAATTTTCATTAAATGTAATTTACTTTTTAAAAGGTTTCAACCAAGTGAATATCGCCGAAACATCAACAGCCCTCATTATAAATGTACAACCGCAACTTAATCAATACTTCTATAACGTTGCACATAACGAAAAAAAAACTTCCACTGCACCTATAAAAACATCACAATGCAACCAATTCATATATCTCTACAGAACCGCCATGAGCCTGAGCTACACACCAGAGCAGCTAGAAGAATTACGCGAGCATAAACATCGTACACTAGCAGAACGTGCCAAAACCACACCAGAAGACGAAGCTCCAGTCGCCGAGCCATTCCCTATGCGACTTTGCCTTGTAGCCGGGAAGTACGATGAGTTTCGTCAATTCGATTCAGACGAGCGTGAGTTCATCGGCCGGACGTTACGCGCTGCCGCACACGTGCTCGGTGCTAGTCTACATTATCATTCGGCTAAGGATTCACAGCTGTTAAGGAAGACTAAGGAGATGTTGTCGCAGTATGGGTTCAAGGGACAGACGAGCATGTAAGTGTGTGTTGGAAAATTATGGGATTTATTGATATTATGATGGTTGTGTATTTATATATATATATATATATATCTGATGAGAAGAAAAGTGTGATTGGTTTTAATTATGGGAACAATGAAAATTGTTTTTATTTTGTCGACGTTTTGAAAGTGTTTTACTTCGTATAGAACAATGAAAACTAACACATAGTTCGTCATTATTTTTTTATCTATTTTTTTTTTATTTTTATATATGCCCTAAGGGGACGAGTTAAAATACTGCCAAAACGTTGGCTGAACAAAAGAACGTTTTAATTTTTAAACTTTTAAACCACTTTTCCATTAAATTAAGTTAACCACAAATGTTCATACATATTTTGACAAAAATGTGATTTTTTGAAATTGATTTTAATAATTATATACCCTCTACCCATGATGAGTACATAGCATCGAATTTTTCTGATATATCATAGTTACATATATACTTGACAATAATTTGACATGTAAATAGCTATATACAACTATACAACAGTTCAAATAAAACCTATCGCGGTCAACATATAATATAGTACATACACCACTCAATCAATCAAACCGAACAGAAAAAAAAATGAACCGCACGAATATAAAACAATAAATAATTTATGAAACCACGCGGGCACTATATATCTACCTATACTTCATCGATATACGACCCAATCAAATTCCATTAAAACATTGAAAAACCGCACACACTGGTTCCGTTCTAAACTCAGCCACCCGCCAATATATATATATATATTTCCCATTTATATACCCGCCGGCAAAGTCACACACACACACACACACACACATACACATAGGCGCACTCACAGGAGGCAATCAATAAAGTTATTGATATTCGATTAAACCAGACGTCGAATCCAATATCAGCGAAATCCTTTATCCTTCCCTTTCTTTCTTTTTTTTTCTACACAGAGGCTGATTTGCTGCGTCGCATGCTTTCTTCCTTTCGCGTTTCGCGTATTTTCTCTCTTTCTCTTTTCCCTTTCTCTTCCACTTTACCCGCCGCGCGGCGTGTCGTCGCTAAGAACCGTCAAATTCACAAAGCTCGTCCGCGAAGTATATAAGTCCCTTTGTACGCAAGCAGCCCATCGCACTACTATATACGCTTCTTCTCGTTCCATTATAACGTCAACGTCAAAGAGGATGCCGCGCGCGTTTGCGTCGTCGTCGCTTATATATATATATATTGCGCCCGCGCGCGTATATAGCTTTTGGTGACGTCAGATAAAAAAATTTTAGAACACGCGCGCGCGCGCGCGCGTCGAGGTATGAGTAAGCGCTTTGCGCGAGTTTATATATCGCGCGTGCGGAATTTCTTTTTTTTTCGCTCATCGCGTACGTATAGAGAGGTACAAAGGAATTGTAAAGCGGACACATGTAACATACATACATACACGTTCTTTTTCGGAATGCCCGCGCGCGTTTTAAGTTTTATATGTATATATACCTGTAATACATTCGTATACAGTTTAAGTGTATAATGTTCACGTGTGCTATTTTTGTTGGACTAGAATATACAAGCTCGCAGGTATGTTACACGTTATGCTTATGTATATAAATATAACCCCTATGTTCGCGTTGTTGTAATTTTAAAAACATGCTGTATACCAGTGTGCAAGGAAAATTAACTGAATTAAGCGAACGCATAGCGTTACATATTCTGCATACACGGAATTAGAACGAGTAGCAACAGCTTCGCTCCCTCTTTTCAGGTTTTACTCTGTCTCGCTCGGTATATCAATTATGCAGGTATCAAGGGACGAAAAGGAAAAGGGGGATGTAAGGACGCCTGGGTTATTGCGCGACTTGTGTCCCAACGGAGCCGGATATACGATGATGGGTTATTGATTGACATCACACTTGCGGATTGTGTATATACCTATATATACATGTATAAGCACTCGAAAATCTCAGCGTGGGGTTAGCGTTTAAATTTAGCGATTGATTATACGGCTTTTATTTAGACTGTGTAATACGTATACGCGTGCGTGTATATGCAATGGACGGGTTCAAAAGCTATTTTCGGCTAATCGGTTTATTAGATTTTCGATATACTTTGTCGTTATATATTTTAACAGAGTACAGCGGTATAATATGCGAACTTTGATTGGTTAAGGGTTTATTTATTGTATGGATAATTGTTTTACGAGATTCTATCGTGTCGATGCTGCTTCGGAATACTAATAAAACGTTAATTTTATATCAATTTGTTTTCTTTATTAAAAAGACTATATAAAAGCCATTTGATTTATCGTTGTTTTATTCTGCGATTCGAGAGATAATATTCATTTTATGGATTAACAAAGGAACAAAGTCTCTAGTCCACGTTGTGTATATATATTCTTCTTTCAAATTATTGTGGAAACTCGTTACAACGTCACTTAATAGTCTCCAACCTGTCTTATAAAACATCTCCTTCACATTTTATGCGCTGTTTATTCTCGTGTTTTTAAATTCCCGCAGAATATACACAAACAAAATCCATTGTATCATTCAAAAAAATAATACACACACACACACATGTATACAATTACACGTATTTCCCCCGACATCGAATTTCCACGATATATACATCATGTACGAACACAACGGATTACAGGAAGGGAAGCACAACGGATTACGACAAGCCGTTGTCCATAGCCGCGGGCAGCGACTCCTTCGCATCTATCGACCTGAGATTCGGCCGTGACCGGCCTGCTGCTACCCTCGATGCTATTCGGCAAATCTACTGCACGCGGTTTCCTCAGGGTGAACGGGAACGCGATGCTGGTATCCATGATCCAGCGAATGATCCAAATTTTAACGAGCCCGTCGTTGATCGTATGCGGTTGCAACGTGAACAGGTTGGTTATTTGTCTGTGTGTGTGTGTATGTGTGATGGATGGTTTTGTTGTGGTATTTTGTAAATGAAACCTGTTTTGCTGAATTTTTGAGGAATTTATGTAACGAGGCGGTGGAATTGTTATAGTTTTATTACCGAATTCTTTCGAATAAAAAAAAGGAGCGTGATTAAAGTATGTAATTCGTGAATTTAATCAATGTTATATCGAGCAAGTGTCATTTTTATTACGGATGATGGTTAAAATTCAGAATATACGTATATCATTTTACCATGTAATTTTATTGCTCATTTGGTTATATTACATGCGGGCTCAAGCTTTTTATACATAGTGTATTCGCGCATATATATTGAGAAAAATATATTTATTACCCGTAACAGTGTCACGTAATTTCAAGTATTCGTACAATAAAAGTCATAAATATTAATACATGCAATTGCCTTTGGGGCATAATACTGTCGCAGAATAATGTACGTAATATATCAAGCAGAACTAAATTAAATTTCAATGTACAACTGTGTATATGTCTAATAAATATATTCACTTGCTTTCTTAATATTCTCTTTGATGAAAATTCATTTGCTCGTTACACGTCGATCTTATTGTGCAACCGACAACATTTAATTATTCACCTCCTAATTTACCATGCTTTTTGTGCGTAGACGGCAAAATAAATGTTTCACACTCAATCCATTTATAGCTCGTTGTTCGTCACTCCGCAGCTTCAAAAAAAAATTATCCTCAAACCAACGTAAATGACAAAACAAAAAAAAAGATACAATCCTTATACTGTATAAACCACTATTAAAACTTTCGCGCCTCCATATTCACCTCGCACCTCCGTTTGTTCCCTTAATAAAAAAATCCTCCATCTTCGTATACTCGTAAACACACCGCTACGATAATTGCCCAACTACCGCATTACATATATATATCAGCATCCTGTATCAACCCACGCACATGCATACCAAAAAAAATAATAATCCATCATCCAACTCACTTATAAAGCATACACTTTCACCCGCATGTCACCTTAAACTTCTCATACATATACATATATAATCCACTTTCCACAGGAAATCAGCGTCCTGCTACGCGACATGCTCGAAGCGCCAGCTACCAGCATCCCTATACCCGAACCTTACTAGTACCTATATACACTCTAGCCTGTATGTAACGACCGTCTGCATTAGGAAAAGGAATCGTCGTCGTCGACGTTATAGTAAGGACAAAAAAAGAAAAAGGGATAAAATCGATATAAAGAAGGAGAAGGAGACCAACGACGACGACGACGACGTACGTCGGGTACAGGTGTAGTGGTATACGTGGTACGATAGCCAACGACGACGATCGGAAAAATGTGCTGGCTGGACGGCTTTTCTCTTTCTCCCTGCTGTGGGTCCTAATTTTCGACGGGGAACGGAGAGAGATGTGACGCGGCGTATAGACACCGACGAGAGGAGAATACGAGATACGCGGTGCTGAGATATCTATATAGAAAGAGAAAAATGTACTTGCGCAGTGAAGAGTATAAACTGTATAATAGTTTCTTTTTTCTGCGCGTTATTGTTGAAATAAAGTCTATATATATATATTTGTAAATAAATTTTTCGTATATATCTTGTATATTTACTTCGAATCCTTTATACGCTTTGTTTTCCCACCTACATATGTTAAAAAAAACCATGTCTACTGCATTGCGGTTTTATAAATCTTGTTGTTTTCAACGAACCGCATATACATACACTACTCTCCTCAGACGCATATTATAAACGCACACGTCAAATTACACACACGACGCTCCCGGAAAAATCTCTTTCTCTCTCTCAAGGTACTATCGATCGACGGATCACCAACAATAATCACCGCGTATAAGATTTTTCAATGTTTCACGCGCACATACGATCTTTGTTTGTAGCAAATTCCAGGGCAATTTCGGTCCACGCACACGTTCTCTCCGTCTTCTGATAACCGGTCGTCCTTCGGTTCCTCTACCACACACACGTCAAGATTGTTTACGCATATATCCGTCGTTATAACCAACAAAAAAGAAACCAACAACAACCTACCGCATACATTTATATATACAATCTCCCCCCTCGCTATACATACATCCTTTTTCCCCAATTTCTCAAACGCTTAGCTTAGCATCTATATATATATACACATCAACACGCACCGACAACGACGCGAATCCTTACGTAATCCTAGCACCCGTGCGCGGGCGCGTTGTGCTCGCCCCATTCATCAACCGGGTGCGGGATATAGAACCGTGCGCGGTTGCTTCTCCCCCCTCCTTCTCTTCCATATCACCCACACACGCGTGCACCTTATCCACATCCGATGAGCACGCGTGCGCGCGCGCATAGCCGCAGGGGGTATCACCTCTATATACATATATATACACACACATACAACAACGACGACGACGTCGGCGCGCTCGTCTTCGTGGGAGTGAGTGAGCGAGAGAGAGAGAGCGCCGCGGCGGTAGCGACGGTGGCGGCGGCAGTAGTAGCGCGCGCGCATGCAGCCAGCAGAGGCCAGAGCTCATCGGCGAGCGGCACAACGACGACGTCTAGGTGGTAGTATAGTCTCGCGAACGCTACCGAGAGTATATAGTAGCGGGTCCGCGTGTGCGCGTATTATTATATAGTGAAGACTATATACTTGCGGTTTCGTATATATAGAGTTACGTATATATAGAGAGAAAGAAGGTTTATATATACCAGAGGCGTGCGGGCGCGCGCGCGCGCAAACGACTGTATAGGGAAAGTGCGAGAGAGAGTGTGCTATATGTATATATGCGGAAAGTTTTCGGCGAACGCGAGATGATGACGATGATAATGCGCCGTTCCGGGCGTAGTAACAGCGCTTGGTGAGAGGATATATACCTATACATATTATATATTGTATACAGAAGGGTATATAATAGAGAGAGATAACGAGTAGTGCTGCGCATAGTATATACCAAAGAGGAAGGCAGGAAGGAAGGAAGGAAGGTGAGTAGTAATAGCGTAAGAGAGTAGTATATATAGTAGTATATGTATAGTAGTCGTCACCCACTTATCGATTCCCCCACCTGCGTAGCTCTCGGTCGCGTGTGTATATATACATATACATATACTTGCCCTCGCAGAGATCACCGCTGCAGGTGTATATGTACCAGGACATTGCAAGGATCGCGGGATATATGCACACACTATGATCTATCGATTCTCTTCTTCTTTATCATCTACACCTACGTATATACAAAGCTGCGTATATTATGTACACCACGCAACGAGCAGAGCGGCATAAAGCGTGACAGATGACACTTTTCCGGCAGGACGTTATAGTTTTCACCTATACAATAAGTATATACGTGTGTGTATGTTATATATATATACATAATTCCCCGGGAAGCAGCAGCAGCAGCAGCAGCATAGCTTCGTTCGTTCCACTTTGCTAACCATGCACATATATATATACACACGCAAGCGCGCGTTCGCGGTATATAGTAGTAGCAGACAGCTTATATATTATATATATATACACATATACACCTCTCTCTCTCTCTCTCTCTCTCACTCACTCTCTGCGGCATCGGCGACCTTGATCCTGCGGCGCTAGCAGCCGACGCGCGCGCGAATTTTCGGCGTATCCATGATATAACTGTATATATGTGTATGTACGTGTGTATGTGTGGGTTATACTGACGAAATTTTACCCAAGTGTACGTATACGTATATATATGTATATATATTTAGGAGGATCGAATGTCTGGTATAGTGGAAAGAGAGAGGGAGAAAGCGAGAAATAGAGCGCGGCGTAGGCGCGCAGAGAGCGAAAAGTAAACGGTAAATAGCGGTCGTCGTAGTCGTCGTCGTGGTCTTCCGGTTATAGTGCAAGTAAAAGAAGGCGGGTGTGCCGCTCCCTATTACTTTACTATACTAGAGTAGGTGTATGTGTGTATATATATATACGCGTAAACGATATGGCGGTAGAAAGAAAGACGCGAAGTGGATTGATTTTTCGACTGCAGGTTACGTTTTAAAGTATAGGTCACACGCAGGCGGTGTGTCGAAATGTGAAAAGCGATGATGATTATCGCTGCTCATATATATATATATAGACATACATGCGTTTCGACAGCGCACTAAATACACTGCATATTTGTACACGCAGCGTGTGCTACCGTATATTATTGAGAGTTCAGCGTGTATTATAGTAGCATTATCAATGGTACAGGTGCACGCGTGAAGTACTTGTATGTTTCATTGCCGCTGCTGATAAGTGTAATGCAGTGTGTGTGTATTGCTTTGTATATGTAATATGGACGCGACGTTATTTTCGTAGAGGAAATAAAAACACATGCATCGGATGAAACGGTCCATTCATATACATGTCAATGTTGAATAATATATATCGATCTCTCGGTGACTTTGTATAATTACATCCTAATTGCATCTAACAGAAGAAGAACTGGTCGTTCTGTACGTTACTATAGTATATATATATATATATATATATATATACCGAGAAAACGTGCACGACGCAGTATCGATAAAAAGAAAAAAAAAAGAGTTAATTTTAGCCTGCAAAATAACACATATACACGCGATGTTTTCCTCAAAATATATAAACGCGAATCTCTTCTCGTTCCCTCTATTTCTTCTTCTTCTTCTTTTCTTTCTTACGATGTAAATTAACGAAACAACAACTCGTTAGTGTTCTTATATTATGTACCTACCACTACAATTTCATATAGCCGAGTAGTTATAAATGTTCTATACTCTCGGAGGACAAATAAAAGTCCGTAATGAAAACCTCAACATTGCGAGACTGTTATACATATATGTGCCATTCACTTTCTTATTATTGTCCATTCACTTTTACACGCGCGCGTATATACGCGGGAACGAATGAGAAAAAAAAGGAAGGAAGGAACCGCTGCTACCGCCCGGTTATATGTGAAAAAATTTTCTCTCTCGCGTAACTGAACTTTTTGTTCTAGTATATATAGTGTAACTTCGTTACGTGACAATTTCTCACTGTCGTGTGGGTGACAGGCGGCGGTGGCAATAGCTTCTCTATTGTTTTATATATATGAAAAAGATGGAAATGTGTAGTCACGAAAATGCGGTTTCCTGTGTAATAATATAATGCAATTCGAGGCAGCGTAAGTTCTTTCTTTCTCTTTTTTATCGAACTGATATATGTATCAGAGCATTATTGTATGATACAAAACAAGCGTGCCAAAAGTCGCTTAGTGTAGTAAAGCGAGCTCTCGATATTTTTCTTTCGAGGATACGACGCCACCCACCCACACATCTATGTATTTTGCCCGCAGGAGGTCATACGCAATTAGGGCCAACACGAGACAGAGAGAGTCGTTGTAAAAACGAGAAGAGTATACGTGTGCGAGTGCGAAAGATCGATATGTATGTAGTGGACGACCAACGTCGTGTGTGGTATGTCATTTTTCTTTTTCAGTTTTGTATGGATTAGGTGGAACAGAATATATGTATTATGTTTGTTTGTTCGTTTTTTTAATAAAAATGTTGTAAAATGGTTACGAAATGTCAAGGAATAAGGATCAATATTGTTATCTAAGATATTTCGAATAAATTTTTAATGGCAATCGGTGTAGAGAACTATAAAATAATTGTAATAAGGAACAATCTGGTACAGCTATATAGCTGTGTGCACTGGTAGAAAATTAATTAGGCAAAGCAGTTATACAATTATTAGATTTCTAAAGTATATAAATAAATAAACTAATGTTTCTAGCTATGAATTGGTTGTGCTTGAGGAATTGATTTGTCAAGTTTCTCATGAATTCGATATTTTCTGCTATACAGGGAAAAAAACCGCGAGAAATTGAATTGTTAAATTAAG
Source organism: Torymus tubicola (assembly GCA_035583055.1). NCBI lineage: Eukaryota > Metazoa > Arthropoda > Insecta > Hymenoptera > Torymidae > Torymus > Torymus tubicola. The sequence continues at coordinate 69,049 of JAWWEQ010049490.1, forward strand.
ACAGTTATATCATAGTAATAAGAACAGATTCTTATTCTATTCTTTCCACACTTTTTCGCCTCATTTCACTTTACCATGAAAATTATGAGTAATTTCAAATCCAGCCCTAAAGTACAATTAGCTTTAATGAAGATTCATATACGATACCTATACCACACGCGTTGGAGGTGATACGTATTCTTTTTTTATATTTTGTTCTGTACTTTAAATTTAGCTAACAAAAAACATAGAGAATTGATGATAATATTTCTACTAGAGCTTAAGCAAAATTTTCTAGCTAATTTTCAACAACAAAAATTAATCATACTCTAATAATTCACAATTTTTTCCACTTTCTAAAAAAAAGAAAAAAATACATATACCCTGATATTTTTTCTTAACAGTTTATATATATATATATATATATATATAGAACCCACGAAATTTTTCCACTCTAAACCAACCAATGTATACCTACACCCAACGACGCGGAAATTAGGTGTCGAATAACCATTTACTCAGAACCGAAAATTCTACACCTGTATACATACACACACACCGAAACGCATCCGATCACGCGAATCCTTATAACACAGTCAGTCAGGTGTATAACTCGAGCATTCATCGCATTCTATATATATATACTATCAGTCGCTCCCTCTGTTAGCTCACAAGTCGCCCGTTACATATCGCTTGGGCTGCAGCCTAAGCCGATTTGCATCGATTTGCGCGCAGATTTATACATATATATATATATATAGGTACTCGAGAACAAATCGAAAGAGAATAAATATCGTATACAGAAGCGTACATCTATGTATTCAGAAGAATAACAGATTATCCGTAAAGACCCATAGGGATATATATGAAGATAGTTCGTGATCAATCGTAAGGGATTATTAATAAATTGGGACGCTCTATACACGGTCTCTAACTCTCAGTTTGTGTTTGATGTATATCAGTATACGCGTTCGATTGAAAGCTATGATTGAACGCCCGAATGTGTATATTAATTAGCATCTAATGTCAAACAGTAGTGTAGCTTTGATGTACGCGTCTGTGTCTGTATCTATATGTAACAGAGTGGAGAGGAATGCGTTTAAGGTTCTCTACACTTATATACATATACCCAAATATATAATAATTATATAAACGAGTTGTGATTCAAATTAATTCTTTGTGTTTCCCTATAATTACAAATATACACATACACATACACACGACATCGTTTCTGCTGACCCCACAGCGTTCCGCGTCAACGACATCATACTGCTCCACGCCCACCGCAATCTGTCTGCTGCATCAGGAGCAATTTTTCTCGCTCGATTTTTCCACCCCTGTAAATTCGTACATATATATATCCGTATACGAGCTCGGAAAGTTTTGTCGTCACCGGTGCCGGGAGACGAAAATAGCAAACGCAGATGTATAGCTGTTATGTATATATGTGTATAGATTTGTGTAGAAGCCAAAGGCGAACACGTGTGATGATCGCCGATGCCGGTGGTTAGCCCTCACACCTCACCGGGTTATTGAGGAATGCGCAATCGCGGTGCGCGCTCGCGGACGATCCTCGGAAATGTCGGTGAGGTGGGCCGGAAGATTTGCGGGATGATGTATATAGGTTGTAGGGAGTTAGCTGGGTTTGGATGCGGATTTTGTTTTGGTTTAGGGTATCATATATTATTTATGAACAATGGTTTAAGGTTGTATATGATCTGTATTGAGGGTTCAGCATAAAGTTTTTAATGTTATAACTGTGATGAATAATTAGATAATGTAATTGATCCACTTTTCTCGCGATCTATATGTACAAACAAAATTGGAATGCTGATATAAGCTTTAAAAATTAGGTACCGAGGGACATTTGTAAAATTAGCATATTATAAATTTTTCTAATTCTCATCGAGTTAATAACTGCGTATCTTTACAAATTTTAAAAATGATATACGAGTTTTACGATTTTGCTTCGAAATTTTATTCTTAAATCTTATAATAAACAAATTTCATTTATATCTAGATCTCGAGAATTGAAAATCCATCAATACCTTTACATATATAATTATTTATCGCAATTTTAGTATGAACCTCACGAGTTCCACAACCATAAGAAATATTATCTAAGAATGTAAAATAAAACCATAACAACGTATACTTCCACCAAATCCATAATTTAAACATCTATACAGACCTAATAAAAACCTCTTTTTCACATCCCTATACAACTGTTATACTATCGCTCGTGTAAAGCAATTTACCAAGCATCTTACAAGCCACCGTCTCCGCCATACCACCACCATCTCAAAGCACGTCGTCGTTTCCCTCATCGTACAAATAACCTCGGCAGCCAATAATCCCATCGCGGTCGCGCAAAAAGAAAACACTCGCTTGCTCGCTCGCTCGCTCGCGCCGTCTTTAAACTGTCAAGAAAAATTGCCGCGAATTGGGTTGTCACGGACATTTCCGCTAGCCGCCGCCGTTCTCGTCACTACCTCGTCGTCTGACCTCTTCCCTCCGCGCGTTGGCAAGGCACCTCTCAGTGTGAAAATCAAGTTTTACCTATACTTTTATATATATATATCGTTCTCTCTCACGACTTTCCGTCGTAGCAACATATAGAAAGAAGGAGAGAGAAGGCGGGACGGATGAAGAAGGGATAGCCTCTAGGGGATACACCTTCTCCTCGTATATACCAACTTTCTCTCTCTCTCTCTCTTCTTTTTCTACCCGACGCACTTATACCCCGTCGTCGTCGTCGTCGTCGTAGCTCGGTGCTTTTCCGCTCTCGAATCCAAGGCAAAAACTCCGTCGGAAGCATTAAGCGACCGAGTGAGAGAGAGAGAGAGAGAGGACGAACGACTTGGTTCTTTCTTTTTAGTATAAAGTTCTCTCGTTCCCACGAGGGGTGCCATTCTCTCTCTCACTTTCTTGGAAAGAAGGAGGTACTTAGATTATGGAGTTTGAGAGAGAGAAGTGCGGGCGTACAATCCATTTACGAGTTGGACGTGGATTTTAATGTGTAATAAGCGGATGCTTTTTTAATATTCGAAAAGTGAGAGTAGGTATATATATAGATACGCGTGAGCGCGTACGCATGCAAGCGCGCGAGTTTTTGAAGTATGTATTATGTATATGTATATATATATATATACAGCAGCGGGAAAAGTTGTTTAGAGAAGAGAAAAAGAAAGGAAGAGAGATGAAAATTTGCTTTTAGCTTAGGTTTACGCTGAATAGTTTACGAAAGTGCACTTATAAAGAGAGTGAGATATATAGGTATATGCAGATAAGTTGAATAATAATCTGCTCGATCAAAACCAAAGTATTTTTCCACCTTTCCGTTACCCAAAATCTACAGCTTTATTGTTTCACCTCTACACACCTATCGTTTAATCACTCTCACCCACGGTCCTTTAAAAAAAAATCATCCTCTCTATATATACATCCACCATCGTATATATACCACCTATAATATCTAACCTTTTCCGTATCACCACGCACGTCACTTGTTTTTTCTCCTCTCTCTCTCTCTCTTTTTCTTTCACGTCCGCACCGATAATTTCGCCGCTAGGGTTCGCGGATAAATTTTTCATGCAATTTTTCCAAACCCCCACAACTGATTTACACCATCGCGGATGATGAAAGGAGGTCGGAGTGTGCGATTCGAGCATAACTTACTTGGCGCGGAGGATACCGCGATCAAGTAGGCGGCTCCTCCTGGGGGAGGCCCGGGTCCATCAGCACTAAACCGTGACCCGTGGCTGATCCTTGCGACTGCTCCGTTAATTGGGCACGTCGAGCGCGTAATTTTTGACTGGAGCCTGGGGCTCGCGTACGCGCGGTCCCGGGCATTATAACCTTATTGGAAACAGAAATTTGTATAAGTTATTTATATGTTGTGTGATGAGAATCGTGGAGTGGTTGGTTTGTTACTTATTTTTGGTGTGGTAGGATTATGAAGGTTTACGGTAGAGACGTATAAAGATATATGAAAAGGGTTGACGTATGAAAAATATATTTAAAAGCTTCGTCTTTGTTTTGTGTACATAAGTATACAGAGATTGCGTGATTTTGAGGCTATTTTTTATGTTAAATCTTGTGATTATGTTAAAACTTGTGGTATACGCACGTTATTTTTATATTCACTTTTAAATGAGAGAAGCGTAATCCGATGTGACCTCATAAATCGACTAATTATACCTACCATTTATATAGGTTATATACAAAAATATACGTATAATAAGAAGTATACGATTCATCGCATATTGGAGATAAAATTCATTGGACCTCTTTCTCATAAATAAGTCATCCTATAAAAAGTAATTCTCATTACCCTTAAACAAGTTCGTTCATATTCATAATTAGCATTCTAGAGTAACGGCACAATTACCGCTTAAAAATATTAACGCTTCCAGTTTCTTCCATTATACCTCTAATACTCCTGCTCAGAATTTTAGTTATAACAAAAAAAAATTCGAATAAAATGTCTACACAAAATACGCGCAGCTTCGTTAACTATATATACCGTTTCGTAACGAGTTGAGCCTCTGCCCTACACAAGCATAGAGTAACATTCCTTTTTATATATATGTGTGTTTTTTTTGTGCTTTCCCAGAAATAAGGTATACCACCGTATATTAGCATTTAGAACGAATTTGACCGAAGAACGCACACACTGGAAGAAGGAACGAGAGAGGGGGGGATACACCTACCTACCTGCATGCAAATTTTCAACGAGGTTAGTTAAAACTGCGGGAGACGTCGTTTCTCTCCTCACCAAAGAGAGAGAGAGATTGCGCGTCGATAAAGCAAATCTGGAAATTCATGATTTCGGGGATGAATACATTTCCGGCGCTACTGCGGGCGCGCGCGCAAGGGGGAGTATCGTTGCGCTGCGCGCGCGCGGTTCTCTCTCGCGTGCGCATTGAATATTTCATTTCACGGCTAAGTTGATTACTCGATCGTGATTTCCGGGGCTGCGGGAATAACGTTATTATATACACAGTTAGTGTCGTCGTATAGTCGTCGTTGTGACGTTATATATATATATATATGTATATACATAAAGTGCGGTTATTATTTGTTCGTTCACGTTTTGGCGAGAAAATTAAAAGCGATAATGAAAAGGGTATGGGGAATTCGATTATCGATGTACGCGAGCGTAGCAATGTGTATGTATATATATAATACAGTTAACGGTGTTGAGTATTGGGGAGAGATTGTGGTAAATACATTGCTGCTGTCGCCGGCATCGTTGGCAAGAGCAGGCGGTAACAACGATTCTTAAAAATCGTAAACAGAAGCGATGAATTTATTCATGAGGTATGAGGTATATATACACATACACACCCGGGGAATATGTAAAATGGCCGGTTTGTAGGATAGACGCGCGCGCGCGCGGGAACTGGCTATATATATATTTACGACCTTCGCGTTACATTCGTTGTCGTCGTACATTACAATGATAAACAGCGCGAATCAAAGACGCTTTCCTATGTTGTATGTATACGATATTCCGTATTTTTATATAAATTTTTTGTATGTACACTTGTGTAAGTCAAGTTTTTAAAACTATATATATACTTTTATTCATTTATGATGGAGGCGCATGACTTGAAAAAAAATAGATGAAAATTCACACGCGTCGTCCCAGATTTCACGACGCACGCGTTCTTAACTTTAACCTCGGTTCGCGGAAAGTAAGAGTATATATATATATACATATAATATACGTACATCTATACCCCATTCCTATATAGAACGGGAGTAAGATTAATCGGCAGGGCGCGAGAGAGCGATTCAACTGAGGCGTTCGATAGTTTCGGAGCATTTATCGCTGCGTGCGCGCCGTATAACTCGCCGGCGAACTTCGATGCCAAATAGGACGATGAGCTTCGTTGTATATATATGTATATTGAGAGAAGCTATAGAGAGGAAGGGTATACGAGAATCCGCGAAACTACAAATTACACCGCTGCGCGGCTGCGAAAGGTATCCGCGCGCGCCCGCGATCGATGTCTGTATCTGTTACATAAATTAATTGAGGCGTAGAGAGAGAGAGAGAGAGAGAGAGTGAGAGGAGGGAACGTGCGGTTTTCAGGAAAGTTTGAGGATGGTGTATTGTGTGTGGGAAGGGAGAGAAGGAGAGAAAGGGGAGGAAGTGTTGAGTTACGACAGTTTGGCAAGAGATCCGGCCGTTTTAGGGGTTGTAAGAATGAATTGTCGAGAGTTTTAAGAGAATCGTAGTTGGGGAAATGATACATGGTTCCTTGAGTTTCAAGGGTAGAATGCATATATATACGTGTGTGTGTTGTCATCGGGGTTTTCTTCAAGTGATTATTTTTATTTCAAGGTTTGGTGGGTTATTTTTATAATTATCGTCATTTTTAGTTTTATTTGTCATTACATAGAATAGAGTAATAATGTTTTTTTATTTTTTTTTAACATAAAAGAAATTTGCGCAATTAAACGCAAAGCACACGAAATTCGATTTACCAAACATTCCCGGGATTCTACCGGGCGTAATTTGCGCGACGTTAACTCGACGGTATGCTGATTAAATGAAAGAATTCCCCCCCTTGAAATTTTTCCAATTCCATACCATATATATACTTGTATTTACAAACCAAAAATATTCTCTCAAATCACGGCTACCCCTTATATCCCCAACAATAATCACTATCGAAAAAAAATGGTACACCCCCATTGTCCTTTCTCTTAATTTAAAATTCAACCACAACCAATTACGCTCCGATCAATATTAAATTCACCTTTAACCGCAACCAAACCCCCCCTATACACCCGCGGTTACTTACAACCTCCAACCGCCCAGCAGTCAAATTACAAACACGATCTTTAATTGCCTATATACGTACCGCACTACCCCCCCGAAAACCTCCCTATACCATTTCTACTATACTATATATACCAAACAACAACGACGACGACAATTCCCAACGGTGCCGGCGGCGATATCCGAGGAGACATCAGTTCCATCGTTCCCGCACTGCTCTCTCTCTCTCTCTCTGGCGCTCGCCCTCTAGTATTGATCCGCCGGTACCGGGGATGCTGCTGCTGCTGCTGCTGCTGCTACTGCTATACGGGGGAGGGCGGTGATGATGCCGGCGACGACGCGATAGCTATATATATGTATAGCGACAGACAGACACACACACATACACATACACGTGTATAATGTTTTCGTCGTCTTCTCTCTCTCTCTCGTGTGCGAGGTCACGCCGTCGATTTTCTTCGAACGCGTGCGCGGGCGCGCGAGTACAGCGCTAATCCACTTTGCGCTTTTATCTGACAGCCAAAGTCGTAGGGTGAGGCAAAGACACTGTTTTATCGACGCGTGCAGAGGTAGAAGTAGCGAAAATTTCGAATGAGAAAGTAACGAGGTGAAATAGAATATTTGTATTTAGATAGATATATATATATATATATTTATTTATTGGATATATGAATTCGTTATGTAAAGTACGTTGATTATTTCATCATGTTATATATTCAATAATTCATCGTGAATTTGGAATAATTTTAACCAAGCGAATGTGTGTATATGTAGCAGGGAGGTTCAGTAATAAGGTTACAGTGCGCGCGTGTACATGCTTTTAACATTTATTCGAACCTCATATCTCTCTTGTAAATATATACACGTAGTACCGCATAAAATATATAACACAGGTAAATAAAAATAAATACATAAACCGCACCGCGACGACATATTTTTTTCCACCTCTATACGCCGCTAAACATGCGCGTTCAAACAAAAACTTTTCTTTTTACATACATATATATATATACAAAATCCTCGCGCACGTCACACACGTATAATACACACGCCGTAAATTTTTCATCATTAAAGCGTAAAAGCTAACTGGCTTATAATATATATACATATAAGCGCTACTACAACCTTTCCGCGCGATTTCTCGCTTAATCTTCTCTATTTTAATTAAGCGGCTAATTAAAGCGAACGCGGTGTGGCAGCCGGGAGAGAAGAAGGGGAAAGAGAGAGGGATCATCCCTTATACACTCTACGTGTAACTTGCAGCGCGCAGAGTGGCCCGCATAGTTTTACACGACTCGCATAATGCATAAGCTGGAATTTTCGTTATAGATAGATGTGTATATATATATATATATATATGTGATACTTTTGGATTAAACGTAACTGGGCTGTAATTTATTTACATCGCAGGGGGAGTGTCAGCAAATGAAAGCTCGAGATACTTCGAGATGAATTTTTTCCCCTTAGAGCATGTGGGGATACGTTGTGTGTGTATATATATACGTGACCGTGTGTTAAATGAAGTATATACGGTAGCAAGAGTATACGCTCGGGGCGAGGAAGCGTATTTCGCTTATTACGCGCGTTTGAGCTTCGACACGTGTGTGTGCGTGTGTGTGTTACGCGACGATGGAAAATACTAATTAAAGTATATATATTAGTTATATATACTTCAGACAATGTCATGTATACACCTGTATACACTAAAATTTATATTCACATCTATCGCTACCCCAGCACACTTATACACCCGCGTGCGTACATACACGGGAGAGAGAGTCTCCAGAGAATCCTACTCTTCTCCCCCGCCGAATACTCGGGATTTCCATGCTGCTGACCTTTGAACGCTGCTGGCCTGATTCGCGCATAGCTCGTATATTTCTCACCCACACGCGTCTCTGTATAGGGGATGTAGGCCAGACGCCAAGGGAATATTCTCCCCTTATCCTGGACTGGAAACTTGTTAAAAAGAGGTAATTTTCGAACGCCGGTATATATATAATAAGAGCACAGGAGCAGCGAATTGTCGCGATAACAGGAGAGGACGATTACAATGTGTATATATATATAACGTGAAGGGACGATGTAACATTACATTGTACACGTTACATCTAGTGTCTCGTATATAATAGTGTATATATCAGTATACAGAGTATACGGATGATAATAATACTCATAGCGTGAAGTTGCGACGCAAAGTGTATGTATGTATGTATATGGTGTATAAATCACGCGGTAAATTTACGCGCAGTAAAACAACAACAACAACGAGGGGTCGTATGAGTATAAAGTGTGTGTATATTATGTACATAGACGTATGCGTATATAATTACGGGTAAACGAGAAAGTGAGAAAAAAATGAGGCATATATATATATATATATGAGTCATTCTACAGAAAAACGGACACCTCTCAGTCCAAAAGTGGAGACCCGTCACTTTTGAAAGCACACTTAGCAAACAAATTTTTTTTCAGTCTTTAGGACATTACAAATGAAATGGAAATTCACGAAACACTGGAATCATGTACGAATTTGATGGGTTTTTTTCCAAATTTTCCCTTTGCTACCATTTTTCGTCAGTTTTAAATCCAACTTCAAACTCATTTAACTTTTGAGGGAATCAACATTTTCTAATTCTGAAAACTAGTTTCTTTTTCCTTTTTCCGCATTTTATATCGAGTTGTTATTAATGGAATTATTTTGGACCAAACTAGAGCTATTTTTAGTCATTTTTTCATTACCAGTAATTAGCCCGTAACTAATTGTTGGCACATGGTTCCGACTTGGCACCCTTTTCCACTCCATTTGTAATTTCTTAAAAACTGAAAAAAAACTTGTTTGGTAAGTGTACTCTCTCAAAAATAACGAGTCTCCATTATTGAACTGAAAAGTGTCCGTTTTTCTGTAGAATAGCTCATATAGTATGTATACTGTTTTGAAATATTTTGACGATTTTCCGTACCATTATATCGTAATTTGCGGAATGGCCTTCGGTGCCCTGCCGCAGGGGTAAAGAAGAAGGAGGAGGGAGGAGAGAGTTACACGCGGCTCGTAATTAAATTAATAACGAGCGAAAGAATAACGCGCCGGGGGAATCTCATTTTGGACGACTTAACTTTAAAGCCAGCTGCTTTCTCTCTCTCGCTCTTTCCTGTGGAATAATTTAAATGAAAAAGAAGCTCGGCCTGCACGGGAAATTGCGCTTTTTTATTGTTATACGGGCTCGCTCTCTCTCTCCCTTTATCTCTCTCTCTATATATATACGAATCGCAAATTAAGCCCACGCTTTTCCAGCCCGAAACACCCTATCCACTCTCTCTCTCTCTCTCTCTCTCGTCCTTTCATCACTGCTTTTCTACCTTCGCGCATGGCGCAATCATCATCCCTCCTCTCTCTCTCTCTTCACACATATATAAACACACACACACACGCGCCGCATCACGTTTACTCGTGCGCGCAGGCAAACCCTCGTTACCATTTATTTATTTTCGCGAAACGTGCCCTCGCGCGCGCGCCACGAGAGAGAGAGCGAGAGATTCGACAGGCAATTATCGGTAGATAGGGGAGTACTGAACGCTCGCGGGCCGAAATTCTCATTATTTTCTCGCATGACGAGCGACCAACAAGCTTCTCTCTCTCTCATTTCCGTGTGGGTGGGTACCTAGCAGTAGCAGCAGCAGCAGCAGCCCTTCGCGAAGGGTGAAAATCGAATAATAGGGAGCAGCGCGCGCGCGAGAGAGAGAGCAAGCGCGAAACGTCTCTCATCGCCATGCCGACAAATTAAATTCCCCGTTCGTTCAGTCCTCTCTCTCTCTCGGACCTTCGATTTCGCGCGCAAGCTCAACGGAATTATACCTATATATAGATAGATAGATAGGTACATAGATGGTATATACGCGCCGTAGTAGTAGTAGTAGTAGTAGTTGTCGGGGGTTTACCCAACCCCATGTCGGACGAAGGGTGCAAACGCGATCGCTCGCGCTAATTGCCGATGTTTGACCTCTCGCACTCCGCGCGCACGCGAGAGTCCAACGTGACCAGTCTCTGATAGTATATATATATATATATATAGGATGGCGATAAGGTATATATATATGTGTGTATGTACCCACGTAGTGAGAGAGAGAAAAGTTTTTGGAGAGTAAAGTAGTTAGATGGACGACGCGAGCTCGTTAGGTAACGAAGGGGGTATAGGTATATATATACGAGGGATAATGGAGCGGCTGTGCGCGGTGGGTGGGGGGTATTTCGTAATGTGATTTTATATATACAGACGCAGCTTTTCGTCGTTTGCACGCGCGCAGCTATATATATATAAGCTTTGAAAGCAGAGAGTCTATGTCTGCAGTGGACGCGTGTGTTTGTATTGTGAGTATATATAGGGAATGGGAGACGGAACGAACCTGTATAGGTTTCGTGTTTAAAGGGTGTGCACGGCACGTCGCGTCTCTCTTTCTCTTTATTTTCTTTTTTTTTTATGAAATTTCTTTCTTTTTTTTTTGTTGCTCGTTTTTTGCTTTTTTCCAGAGTTACGAAAGTAATTAGTTCTCCTCTGGCGCTGCACCCGTGTTGCGCTGTTAGTCCAGTCTGATATCTGAGAAATGGAAAGAGGAAGAAGAGAAAAAAAAAAGAAGAAAGTTTCTTTTGTACTTCTCTCGTTTAATTTCTCTCGTATCTTCGTTAATGAAATGCTTTTTAAGTTTAAATTAATGATTCCCGATCGCGTATATACCTCTGCATGAGTGTTGAAATTTTTAAGAGTCCATTTGCAGATTATTAAAGAATAATAGTAGTAATATATTGAATGAATTTGCAAATGAAAAAAAGATGAATAAGTAAAAAGAGAGAGACCTTGGTACCGTATATACGTATATATATAGTTGATTAATAAAGTATACGATCCCCCCTCAATCCGTTTACAATGCATTACGTTGTTATAAAATAATTATCGGTTAAATAACCTCGTTATATCTATATACACGTAACAACCCTTCTACCTACCGCCGTTAGCGCTGTAATATAAACAAAGGGTATACAGTATATAAACTTATTAACTCACGCATCATATCTGAGAACGACGTGATATATATATAACCAATATATACCTATACATACACTTTGCTCCCCCTTAAACGAAATTATCTCTTTTTTTCCACCATCGAGAGAGAGAGAGAAAAAAAGGGCGAGGGCACCTCCCTTGTAATCAGATTACACCTACAGCTTGTACCTTATTTTTCTCCTCCCCCCCTCCTTTCAACTATATATATGCCCAATTTCCTTCGAACCCTCAAATTGATCGCATATATACGCGCGTGTGCTCTATACCGTACGGTATATAAGCGCGTTCGTTCTATCTAAAAGTCGAAAAGAGGGAGAGGATGGGGAAATACACGAGAGGAGCTATTTTAAAATCCCCCCGCACGGTCGCTCGTTATCGTGCTCGTGCGCGCGTCTCCTCTCCGCTCATTAGCCTTTCATTTATTCGATCGTCGCACTGTAATCTTTGCTCCTGCCTGCTATGGCTTAAAGGGGAGATAGAGAGAGTGCGGGTGGTGAAGTAGAAGGAGAAGGAGGAGGGATAGAAGGTGTGCAAATGAGGTTGTTTTCGATATGTTCTTTTTTTTATAAGCGGATAGGTATATATATAAGGTGTTAGAAAGAACGAGAGTGAGTGAAAAATGGCGTCTGTTATATGGAAGTCGGCGAACTTTGTGAATATATGTGTAGATGTGTACATGTGTATATATATACACATATATACACAATGTTTTCAGCAGCAGTAACAGCGCAATAGCAAAAGTTTCGCGCAGGCGTAGGTGGTATATATATATACGCCACGTCTGCGCTTCTTTTCTTTATTCTTCGTGCTCTCCTGTGTGTATATACACACACACATATATATAGATATATATCATGAGATCCGGATTACCATCGACCTGGCGAGTTTTACAATTTTCTCTCTCTCTTTCTCTCTCTTGCAGGGAGAAGAAGAGAGAAGAAGAAGAATAATAACTTGCGCGGGAGGATAGCTCGAGTGTAAAGAATAACTCGGACGCGACCGGAAAAGGGAACTGAAGTTTGTGCTTGAAGAATCTGCAAGCAGAAGGGGAAAGAGAGAGAGAGAGAGGAAATGATTGTAGAAAGGAAATTCGTCTCGTGCGAAAAAGTTTCGCTGACCCAGATAGAATCAATGAAAACGTCGAGTAATTTGACTGCTGCTGGCGCCGCTGTCGACGTCGTCGTAGTCTGCGTGCGCACAACGCTGATAATCTATATATGCGCGTGGTTTGACGTTTTATCTTTACCGGCCGGTATATATACCTACGTACGTATATGCACGTCGCATAATTAGACATCCTTGCGGAAAAAACTTATATAATTAACCAAGCGTGTACTACATAGATTTCGTCGTTGCGCAATGTAGTATATTTTTGACGTGAAGTCAAGGCAGAATGCTTCTTTTTCTTCGTTGTATATACGAAAAATCTTTTCCTCTGTATATATAACTTTGTCTTATTTTTCCTCTTTTACATTTATCCGAAATGCAATTTCCAAGATCGCGGTTTAAAACAGTAACATAATTTTCAATCCATTGTACAAAAACATCGCGTGTAATCGAACACTATGCGCGAATAAGCAATGCTATATAGGTAAAACAATATTATTAAACTCAACGAGCATTATACACAGCTTAGAACAGCTATAATACAACACAGCCCGCCATTCAATTACATAACCGGCGCGCCGGTCTTACACGCTCTATGCATATACACACACTTCTTACACGTTGCTATAACACTCGCGCTTTCCCCGCAACGCTCGCAATCTGCGCGCGCACCTTTTATCCTCAACCTGAAAAAAAAGAAACTGCCGTTGCTGTACCGTACACATATATATAAAATCATGAGGTTTCCGTTGTTCTACTTCTATACACAGGGCTCTTATCAGTATATGCAACGTGTTCGACTCTTTGAAATAATCGTCACCAAGCGATAGTATAATACTTTTCTTTTTCCTCGTGGCGTCTATCCGTGTCTAGGTCGGCAGATTATTATACTACCGTCCGTGGCCAGAGGAGAGGCCGATCGATCGATCTGTACTATAGGGGTATACATATATATGTATGAAGGCTCGGGCATTCGTGACAGTTTTACGGATAAGAAGTAAAGCGTCGCGCGGATTTCGGATGAGAGCTGTAATGATGACGGGGCTGAAAATATGTATGTGTGGAAAATGCTCAAAAATTGATGACAGTAAATTGGTCGTTGGTGAATCGAGGGTTTTGTGTTGTGTGTTATATTGAAGATTTCTTTTGTTGAGAGAGTGACGATGGTGATGATGTATTGTGTTTTGGGTAATATAGGTGGAGAGTTTCTTAAAGGTAGTCCGGTTGTATATAAAGATTTTATTAGAATCAATAACTTTCTTGATTACCATTTCATGTAAATATATACGTTCTAGCCGAGTATATAAATGAATCGCGGACAGAATTTTCTCGTTTTTAGTAAGCATATTATTTTTTTTTATTATCGTCCATGCGGACTTTCGTGAAATTTCACTTTCACCGTAAAATCCTGGCAATTCGCAGCAGCATATATTATATATTCATTTCAAATCGACCTAACTTTCAATAGCATATATATGACTTTCGAATCTAAGTTTTGCCATATATTCTGTAGCCGTAAGTAATTTCGACACTTGCAGCGATTTCCGCAGAGATAGTTTTTATTCCTATCCATACCCACACAGTTTCTTTACGAATACATAGAGTATAGTAAAAGTATACAGCACTTTTATCTTGCCCGCAATGTTTATGTGTATGTATACAAACACACATATATATTCTACGTATACACAGAGCAATTTACCTCTATCTAGATGTTCACTTTATTAGAATGTATATAGGTTTATGAAGCGGTCGACTCGTAGATAAGCTCTCGATACCTCGAAAGCTCAAGAAGAATCGAGGTGAGCTTATTCCGTCGTCTCTACACACATACGACCTTTATGAAAAGCCATTGCTCGATCGCATTGATCCTGATACACATCTTCGTCGGACCTTATTAAGCATTTTTATTATTGATTTTATGGTTTCGCAATTGTTTGCGGTTTAACAAAGGGCTCAAAGCAATCAAACAACAATTCTTGGTGTGTGTATGTATATATAGTTCTTAGAAAAGTACAACACTGTTTTATTTGCCTCAAAGTTTAAACTGCTCTACTTTAAACCGCATGCACTTCCGAAGTTTTACCTAATGATTTTCAACTTTTCTGTATTCTTCCTTAATAAACTCGCATACAGAAGTTGGAGTACAGTATATATACACTAACAAATCATATACAATTCTTGTATAAATATTCTTTTCACTCCTCTAAAAAATCATATATACAATATACTACATATAAAAATCTGAATTTAAAATTTTCGCCATCCTTATATACAAACCTCGCATTCTCTCTCTTCGAAAAAAAAAAGAAATACGTACAACATTCCCCCGCGCGTTTTCTCACCACTACCACCACCACAACGAACCCACTTCAACCCACATACACACTATATATATACGTGTGTACGACCAAATCACCCTTATAGCGCATCGATTTCCATCCACAAATAAACCATCTCACCGACCCCGTCTCTCTCTCTCTCTCTCTCTCTCTCTCTCTCGCCTCCTCCTTCTCCTCTTTCACGTCTTTGTGTCGTCGTGGTTTTCAGAGAAAATCAACCGAACTGCTGTATAATGTACACAAACGAGGCCGCTGCCGTCGCCGTTCTACGTTCGTGTGCGATTTTCATATCGATCGTAGCAACAGCAGCAGCAGCAGCAGCAGCAACCGCGTACACATAGCGATGCACATCTGCGAGCGCGAGCGCGCGCGCGTTTCGTTCGTGTTATAGTATACAGCGAGTGAGAAGCTAGAAAGCTCACCGATAAGGAGTATATATAGAGGCGTGGCACTTTGGCTCTTTGTCAGTTGGTATGCTTGATATATAGGCACCAAACGCGTTGCGCGTACTTAGACACACGTATATACGCATATACACATGTATATAAGACAAAAGAATCGCGGGTGTATATAGATATATGTATATACACGTGCGTCGCGGAATCTGCCTTTTATACCAGTTCCCGCAGAGACAAAGAGAGAGAGAGAGAGAGAGAGGCTCGCGAGCTTTTACACTCGGCTGCGTCTTCTCACGCGCGCGCTTCTTCCGCACAATAGGCCCTATGTAGCCGCTCTCGTGCCACCGCGCGCGGACGGCTTTCTTTTTTTCTTTCTTCCATGTGAAAGAAGGGAGT
>JAWWEQ010049491.1:0-13364 GCA_035583055.1 Torymus tubicola
ACTTACTTCTATATCCAATGCAAAATTGATACTATTTAACGTTCTGTCGCGTTTAGACACACTAAAATTATTGATAACTGCCGACTTATGAAGGAAATTTCGCGTTAAAATAATTTCATAGTAAGCGTTTCTAGAAGGAGCACGTGTGTGAAAAGTATGTCCCTCTAGTTAAAACGCGTACGCGAATCGTTTCTACGGCGGACATGTGAAAAATTTTATGTACCTCAAGTGGAACACCTCTTTTATTAAAAAATATTGTCTTAAGAAGCAATATCTTTAAACGCACTGAAAGTATAGTTTAAAAGCTTCCATTTAAGCTATTACCCACTCATGGACATAACTTTTGTCAAAAGTTATGTTAAAAACAATCATCGGTTAAAATCATTTGTTTTCTCGCAAATGAAAGTTCATTTTGGTTCTTTTTGTTTCATTCTTAGACTTGTGCAATTAAACATTTTTTTTAAATTTGTTAGTATTTAGAACAATAATTATATTGAAAAGTTTTAAACATTAATGTCTAACAAAACAATTACAATTTTTTTTTTGATTCAAATATAAAACATTAAATTGCTTTTTATTTACATTTTAATATAGTGTTTCTTAGAGGGTCAGATTTGAAGCTATCGCCGTAACTCAATGACGTTACTGTACGTTCAAGCTCTAGTGTACGCACATCTTAACATTCTGAATTAACTAGTGTCACTCCACCTTTACATTTGGTTCGGAATTACATAAAATATTATTTGCACTAGAACTTAGCTTAAGGTGGTTCTTCTCACAGGTACAGTTTGCGCCACTCAGCGAGAGCACAAACTATATGTCGTTCTGTCTTTCTCGCACTCGTGCACGTCGTCTGCTACTTATGTTTATAATCATTAATATCTTTTTAAAAAGATTGGCTTGACACATATTTGATAAACTTAAAAGAAAAAAACCGAATTTAATCTTTATTAAGCTGCGTTTTTCTTTTTGAAGTCTCGCTTTTTATGGAGTAATACTATTACTTTCTGTCACAGCTGATATAGCGCTCATTTACTCTCATGTAAAAAGAACCGTTTTAAATAATTTTTTTTTCAAAAATTTGATCGGCATTGTATGTAAACAAACATATGGTATCATTTCTGTGATTTTGAAGAGTATTTGTATGTTTTTTTACAAACTTTTCCCGTTTTTGCAATATGAGTAGAACCACCTTAATTTTACCTATGCCTTAGTTATAGACTTTTCGAGCTCCTTGCGCGCACCACACAATGTTATCGTGTACACTTGCTGAGGTTGCGGGCCTGACTTGTTTATGTTTACCCTCGCAAGTTTCGACCTGTTGCTCGGTATTATCTTTTCTTAATTTCTTTCATTCAATTATTCGCATGAATTTACTATTTCATTCACATTTAATATTTCACGGAATTAAAATTTTTCGAGCCGTAACTTTAATTTTCCCGGTTCCTTGTGTGAAAGAATCCACAGAATGCACCAGTTGTAACGGGTGAAGACTAACGGAGCTTGCGTAGTCTAGATGCTCGGGGCAGTGATACGCACTGGGCAGCTTACACACTTCCCTTACCTTTGTTACAACGCCGCGTGCACTTTACCCGCAGAGCACACGACTTTCCCCGTCGGTTTCTGCTGCTTCTCGGTGCCAGCGGCTAGCTGCAAAATCGGAGAAAGGGGGACCGGGCGGGAGTAACTGGGTAGCAAATAATCACTCGCGAGATATCTAGTAAAAAGACTACACAAACGTTTATTAAAAAAATAAGAAAGGAGATAAACAAGTCATAAATAATCACGCGCAAGTTGAGACTGTTATCGCGAAGTACGCTTTTCGTCTTTCCAAACTTGCTCTCCCCGCTCTCCCTTCTCTCCGTTCTTCGTGCTCGCGCGCGTTCTCAGAGATCGCTCCCTCTCCTTTTACTCGCGTTATCTTTGACAAGAGCATGTTTCGTCATAATTTATAAATAAATTTATTATATCCATTTGTAACTAAATAAATAAAAATATTTGTTATTATACAATAACATCCATGTTATAGCAGACGGAGTATAGTGACTGACTATATTGATGAGAGTAAGAATGATAGCAAGTGCGTGCGCATAAGTACTGACAAGGAGTAAACCAGAGATGCAAGCCCTAGATTTGTCTTGAACTCATGGAAGCACGTTCTTTTTATAAATAATAAGTTACGCGTCTCAGGATTTTCCTGACTAGGCTTTAGTTTTTAAGCTAGAAATCATACAATTATTGAATTTTTATTATTTTTGCTATCTACATGCTTTATAACATAAAACTACTTACTTTCAATCTCAAACAAAATCAATATGGATTATATTACTTTACTTTTTTCTTTCTATAAATAGGAGTACAATTAATAATAAATGTACTTATTTACTCATATTGATCTTATTTTTATGAAATTAATACATGTTAAATATACAAAAAAATAATTGCTACATCAATATTGACCAATGAAAATTTAAAAAAAGTACTAGAAAAGGGTTGAAGAATTTTGTTTATTGAATGTCTTTAATTTCTATAATTTCTTCTTAGCCTATTTATGTTTTGCATATCAACATAGTAGAAATTAAAGTTTCTTTGGTCGATATTGATGTCAGAATTATTTTTTGTACATTTAACATTTATTGATTTTGTTTCTAACATAAAAATAAGATTAATATAAATAAGTAAGTACAGTTATCGTTAAATGTAATGTATTACATACTGTTTTTGTTTGAAATTGAAGGTAAGTGATTTTATGATTTTATGTTCTAAAGCATGTAGATAGCAAAAAATAATAAAACTTCAATAAGTATATGGTCTTTACCTCAAAAAATTAAAAACTTATTCAGAAAAAAATGCCTTTAGGCATTTGAACTAAATCCAGGACCCACAATCCTGGTGTGCCCCTTTTGAGTGCAACGTTGCCAAATCTTTTAAGATTTGGTAGCCGATAAAAATCAGAGGTTGTTATTTATTTTTAATAATTTTTATAAGCTGTTAACTAAACTTTTAAAAACTGCAATATTTTCTTTATTTATTTTTCTAGCAATAAAAATTTTTTTAAAACAATTTCAGTTTTTGTTCATTTGATACCCCAAAAATAACAGAAGTTCCCATAAGAATCAATATCAAAATTCGAAAAACCAAATTATTTTTTTCTCCATTCTGGTGAATGGTTTTTTTATCAATTTCTCAATTTTGAATCTATTAGCGGTAAAACCTCCTTAATGGAAATCCAGAACCTTGAATTTTGAGTATAAATTTTTTGAGCCCAGTCATTATGTATTGTAATCGATGTGTTGAATGTGTGGAAAGTATGAATGAGACAATTATAAAATATAAATAAATAAACGAATATATTGCGATCAATTTGGTATGTACAAAGATCTTATTTGTGATCACCTAATACACTAGATTGTTTTCAATTATAACATAGAACCTAAATTTCATTGTTGGATTTAGTGATAACAGTGACCAGCCTTAGATGTAGGCGCTGTTGGTTAATTATGAGTTTATTTAACATAATGTGACTTCAAGAATGCACTCAGGGACAGCAAAATTGAAGAAAATTCGACTTAAACCTCAGCTATGGTGACAATTATAACGTGAGCGAAATTTGGTGTCACGCTATTAGTTCTTTGCAAACTTTTACCGGATACAGACAACTAAAATTGGCTAACTGTGAGCGTTGGGATCACATATTCGAATACAAACGAAGATTCAGAGGCTGGGTAGAGGAGCGTGCGGACTGTATAATCTATTTTGGACTCCCTACAAGACTATAGTTCTGCGTTCGGCATCCAACTCGTCACAAATCTAATGCCCTTTTACCCAGGATCGCAAATTAAAGAGTCGTCCTCCATAAAGTCAAATAGTGTCGTAATGGTCAAAATAAATAGAAATTTTGAATTTAAAAAATAAGCGACTAAAATATTAAAATCTGATACCTGTAGTATAAAAAGCTGATTAGCTCTAACAATTCGAAACTATTTTCTTTACTTAATTATTATAATACAAAATTGTTGAAGAGCATATATATAATATATCTGTTTACAAAAAAGATTTCGTAACAATATTATAAACTGCAGAGTATAAATTTTTTTAATAGTTATAGAATATATAATAAATCACTTTATTTATTTTGATTGCTTCAATTAGTAGCAATAAGTTTATAGTCACATCCAAATTATAGTCTTTAAACTTAAAATCAAACAAATTAGTTTGGGCGAGTATTAAATTTTTCTATACAAAATCTCCCAATAAAATTTGTGATTTTTTATTATTTTGTGCGACATATCAATTTATATTTATTATAAAAGCACATAAAATGATCAACATAATACTAATGTTTTTCTATGAACTATCCCCAAACATTCTATAACTTTAGTTAGCTTTTGTTTGAGGCTTTCTCGGTGGTCTTTTTACAGTTTGACACCCAAAGTCAAACTTCACGCGGATGAATTCCGAAAAACTTCAACATGAATAAACTGAGTTAGTTAGTTATCACTAAATATATTGTTTCGTAGAACAATACATGGATGTTCGTAAAATTTTCTCAAATATGTTATATTGAATACTTTAAAACATTAAAATATTTTATATGACTAATAATTAGACATAGAAATATGTAACTTATTGGTTTTAGTTGTATTATATAAACAATATCGAAGTGTGAAATCCATTTTAAGCTTCATATATAATAGGGTTAATTTTTGTTATATGGCACTTAGAAATATATTTAAAGTATATTTAGTGAACACGTTTGTAGCGCCCTAGATGCGTTTGGAACGCTAGACGTTCAACAAAAATAAAGTCTTGGTTTTCCCATATACAGCGTCCCCTTTTTTATGACGTCCCAAATTCCCCGGATTTTAAGTCGACGAACGCGTGATTTTTACCAGACAATTAAGCTTAAAGGAAAAGGTTGGGAAACGAACCCCGATTATGAGGTGTTGTGTTAGGCACATGTACGTAGTGGCGCGATGCGCACTTAAGAGTTTATGATAAATAAACCATTAACCTAAGGAGACACGATCTCTTTAGCGATTCTGACAGAAAGGAAAAAATACAGGAAATGCCGTCCGTAGTGCGGGCGAAGAAAACTGTTTTATGATCGTACCGAGCCGTAGTGAGTTATAAGTGCCCATAGCTTGTTTAACCCCGTCAAGAACGCTTATGCCTCGTGACCTGCCTATAGCTTCTCGAGCACCCGTGCCACATGCGAGTATAATGTTCCTCGCGTGTGAGACTCGGGCAATGCGGGTGTGTAGTGTCCACCCGCGTGGGTCACCGGTCTGGTACAGGAGGGCCCCCTGTACACGCACCCGCTGGGCAGGACGCCATGGGGCACGGACCGGTGCAGTTGCTGGCGTTGTGAAATACCCTGCGCGGAATAATGATCCCGTTAAGGCGCTCGAATCAAGTGTACAGGTCTTGATTGTGGACGAATGAGTTCGTATGTCACTCGGGTCGAGAATTATACCTAGGCAGCTTTATTTAGTAAAATCTTTCTAATATTTTGTTCGGAATAATTAACGACTTTCACACTTCAACATTCAAATTCATTCACGCCCTTTAAAATCAGTATGTTTATACACTTTGTTTGTTCACGATTACTTGCTTGCATTGTCGATTCATATCTTTGTTCACTCACGTTTATTTGTTTGCATTGTTATTTCGTTCATATACACAAGGCAGAATAACTAGCTTAAGGGCCTCCTGGGCGGGGCAAGCTAGGCAAGCGAGTGGGAGAATGCGAAGGAGCGCGTTGTGCGACTGAGTCAGGCAAAATACACACGCCCTCAAAGACAGGTAAACTACCAATCGAGATATAGCATACAGCAAAGGGCTCGCCAAGTCGAATGGGTCAATGCGACATTGACCAACAAGGGTACGAGCGGGGAAGCCCTCACGTACGCCCTTCGGGTTTATTGCCCTTGCGACTCTCCATATAAGGCCCAAGCGAGCGGCCGTGCTAGTCAGAAAATAGTAGCTTTTTGCGCCTAATACCGTGTCCTAAGATCAACGACGTTTCATTCTACCGGAAGAGCATAGGTAAACTAAACTACCCGTAAGTAGTCGCGCGCCGTGTACAAGGCAGGGCCGGCTCGCCCGTAGGATTAAAGCTCCCTGTCCTACGGATACTAGCCTTGCTGACGAGTCCTGTAAAGCCGTCCCGGGACGAAACGTGAATAACCCTTTCGGCGTTTTCTCGTGTTTCCGGCCTGTCTCGTCGTTGTGTCCCTTTATTTATGAAAGCTAAATTTCCTTTTCCCTTTATTCGTGACATAGCACATCGTACCAGATAGGCCCGAACGCGACAACGTTGAAAAAATATTTTAATTCTTTACGAAAAGGTCCTTCATATTTTTACATTTTTTTAAATTATTAATAAAACACATCAGTTCTTTTTCATGTACATATTATCCGCATTTTAACAGAATACCTATTACATTTTATAATCTTAGATGAATAAGAATTATCTTTGTTTTAGCCGCTATATTATATTACATGTAATCAAGAGTGCAGTTCATTAAATATAGACATATCATATGCTTTAGTTATTTAATATTTTTCCTTACTTGTTTTCAATCTGAATTCTCGAAGGGATCGCTCTTGAATTTATATATGCATTATTCAGAGGCTTATTTCTTTTGGATAAGCTGGCTAAAGGAAACCCGTTTTCGTTGAAGTGTTCTGATACAAAAGTGTGTAATATATGCAAAAAGAGAAATTCATATTAACGAAGCTTGAAATAGCAAAGAATAGTAAGTAATATGCTTTTATTCTCCTGATCCCCAAAAATTGTACACACGTAATGCATAAACTTCAACATATATTAAATATGCAAAATACATTACTAGTGGTCGTTGAATGATCAAATATAAATATTATTAGTCGTTATTAATGAAAAATCTATGCATAAAATAATATCAAATCGATGTTATTAAATAACAATGCTTTTGTAGTAATTTTATGAAGATAAAAACATTTGCAAAAGTACATCATCTGTCGAAGTTATTAGCATGTAGAAGCATATCATATCGCCGCTCTGTACGAAGACTAGCACATTTTACTCTCCTAATTTTATAAAATTTATAAAAATCAAATGGTGTATAAAAATATTTACATACAAGAAAGTTGTACGTGTCTAATTAATAAATATATTAATTTATTTTTTAAAACAAGATTCAAAGTAAATAAGTAAGAATACATAATTTATTTAAAAAAATAATTTTATTATATACTTTAAATTTGGAGTGGAAAAAATATATATTTAAGCCTGTTTTGCACGCAAATATTATTATGTACACTTTGACGTTCATGCATTTTATAAAATTAGGAGCACGAAATATGCTAGTCTTCGCGACAGGAGCGCGGAATGTTCTAGTCTTCGCGAGAAAAGTACGAAATATGCTGTAGTGAAGACTATAGTCTTCACCATAATTTGAGATGTGCTAGTCTTCGCCGATAATTTAACATACCCTATAGGGTATAGTATCTGAATTATAGTTTTCGTTTTGAGGGATGATATATTGTTAAATAAATATAAAAAGGTTATAAAGCTTATATATAACCAAACATAATGGAAATTATTCACTTGTAAAGATTTTTTTGGCTTATTTTAATCTATTCTACTCCTCTTATCACCTAATAATCAATATTTATAGCACTCTAATTTTCTTGTGGAGAAAATCAACTTTATGTCACTGAATATCACCCAATAAATAATAGCACGATAAATATAATGTTGAATCTTGGCTTCGAGTCACTGAGTTTGTTATTATAACCAATATTACAGCAGCTTAAATATAAGCTCAGTGACTCGAGTGTATGTAAAAACTTACATGTTAATTTAATTTTTAATGATTTTGATTGCTGATTATTTTGGTACATAATTTAGAAAAATGATTTTAAAAAAGAAACATTCATTTTCAGAATGTAAAATGAGTATTAAAAAAAATAATATATAATAACAGTTAAACATCATGTGGATAACAGTACGTAAACAACATTCTTGAACTGTCCAACTATTGCTTGATAGTAACTAAGATATACTCGTAGTTAGACAATTTTCGGCTATCTATTTTTTTAAGCGTGATCTCGAAAGTTTATATTTTAAATTGAACTATGAATTTACCATTTATTTTTGTCCACCTACCGGTTTATTTTTCTATTTTGTCTAGCTACTATGTATTTTACCTTATACTTTCATTGACATTTCTAATTTCGCATGTGGTATTTTTTACGTCAACTATCAGTATTGAAATTTTAAATTATTAGTGATCTCAAGCGCGCTTCGCGCCCCACTTTTACTTTTGTAACCTACCAACCCATTACTTCTACCAATCAAATCACGAATAAAATTACTTCACAACATATCCATCATTTTTTAAAGATAGGATTTCAAATTTCGGAAATCATTTTTTAAGTACCAAAAATAATTTCGAGCCTCAAATTCAAAACAAGAGAAAATTAGAAATTTGAAGAAGCTGATGTTTTTCATAAAAATGCAATTTTTTATATTTTTTTTTCTTAAAGCTGTAAACTATTTGGATAGCATTATATGGAGAAGAGTTTACAAATTATGCATAAAATTAAGTCAAATTTTCAAAAAGAGGTTGAATTTTTTTCTAAAAATTGCAACACATCAAAGCATTGAAAAAATAGTAAACATAAAATCATCGTCATATACAGCAGTGAATATAAATACGAATTAATAATAATGTATACGCATAATTTGATACTCTTGTTATAATATTTTTTTCAAGGAATAAAATTTAGATTGCATTATTAATCATAAATTGAACTTAGAGTTATACAAGTTTGCTTTGCCATATTTTGTCTTAATGTTATCAATTGTGAAAACAATCTTACATTATATTAAAGTGATACCTCTATTTCCTCCAGTTTTCCGGTTCCAGCCTTATAGGTAACATAATTTTTTTTAATGAAAGGAGCATTTTAAAATGGGTTAAAGGAAGGGTTAAAAGAATTAAAGAACGGGTTAAAAGGGTTATAGAAAGTGTCAAAAAGTTTAAAGAAAGGGTTAAAAGGGTTAAAGAAAGGGTGGGGTTAAAAAGGGGTTTAAAAAAGGGTTAAAGAAGGTGTGAAAAAAATTACATTTATACGTTTTAAATACTTATTTTAAATATTTTAATATTCATATCGGTTACGTATTTTTATCGTTTTCATTTAATATCGGCAGCAACTCATCTTCCTTCTTTTCAGTAAACTGGCGACCTTTCATATTAGCTGTAAAAGATAAAATCGATTAAAAATTATTTGGCATACATCACAGTAAAAAGTAATATAAATCGAATATATCTTTAAATACCTTCTTAATTATCGTATCAAATCCACAGGTTAGTCATGCGTCTGAATTCGACATCTCGATCGTGATGCCGCGACTTCCTTGGCTAGCAGTCAAAAATATTATATTTCCAAAAATGCTGCAATTCATTATTTTTTTTATTAAAAATACTAGGTATTCAGCGCTGCATTTATAAAAATGCGGCAGCCGTTGGATTTTAGCGCATTAATTTAAGTTATCATATAATTTTCTTTTATCAAACTTTCCAGCGATACATTCAAAATGCTGCTGCCAATATTAAAATGTTAAATTATTAAAATGTTCACGCTATTTGTTATTTTTGTTTCACAAATCGCTGTATTCATTCAAATAGATTCTAGTTCCTAAAATTTGACCAAAGAGTACACATAAGTACAAATAAACATAATCTACAAATTTTTCTTTATATAATGTATTCTACAAAAATTATTAATGCTCACTAACTTGAACGTTTTTGAATTTGATGTTGAATTTGTTTTTGATTTTCTGGGAGTGATTACAGATATCTATGTAATTCGAAATTTCAAGCCTCGCGGCTGGCGTAGAATATTCTATATGCGACGAATGTATGTTATCAAATGCAGATATCGTATATACTACGGAGTCTCGAAAATAATATAATCATGTATACATAATAATACTTCAACCTTAAAATTAAGAAAAGACCATTAATTCATCATTAATAAATACTTAAAATTTATTCACAGAAGACATTATATTTTTAATAAACAGATGAAGTAGTTTTTATATTATTTTCAATTTCATCTTCATGTTAGGAATATAAGCAAAGTTAACACATAATACAAGTTGTTATAAGTATATACATTGTTTGTCGAAATGGTAATTTGCGTAGAAATGGTAGCATATAGCGTAAGCAAAACGTTTGGTTATTGGATTTTTTGTAGAAGTATGAATACACGGTGTAAATAACCTGAATCGACGTAAATTAATGCAAAAACTACATGTAACAACTACATTTAGTCAAGAGAATGTTTGATTGTTACAAGAATATGCAACCTAAAATTACGATGGAAAGAAGGTTTACGCCTAAAGTTTTGAGTTAACAATTAAAGAGTTTCAAGGAAGAGTAAATTAAAGAGTCATAAAAATGTATGTTTAAAAATCAGATATTTTAATTTGGGACATTAAGAGTAAAAAATCAAAATTCCGTTAGTTTTCAATAGAGCTGATCTACGTGAAAATCACGTTACTTCGGTCACCAGCCGAATACTGAATCATCTTGATTGAACCATTGTGACATCGTCGCTTTCTTCTGAACTTATTTCGAAAAATTTATTATCCATTTGTAACAGATTTCTAATCATAAAAAGATATATTTGGGTTTTTACCTTCGGTGAAATTTGGAAATATATCAAATATTGTTGCTTGTCTAAATTCAATTTCCAGAAGAAAAATTTACTTTATTTATTAAGATTACGAGATATGAATTATTTTTTAACCTACTACTTTCTACCTTTTTCAGTATAGGGATGCAAATACTGATACTATTCTGGCTAATTTTCATTTAATGAATTGATTGAGTAAACATTAAAAAAATCTTGATGGAAATTATTTGGACCTTATTAAGATTTTTAATTTTTTTATATATATAAAAAAATGATGATGTATGCAGAGGACTAGATTTATATTGGTTCATTGATATGATAGCATATTATGGGAATTGTTTTTGCTTCCTCAAAGAGGAATAATCATAAAAATTTTTTGAAACAAAAAATGTTTAAAAACATACAGCCTCATTCTTGAGATTACAATTTGAGATCGTCATACATCAAACAATTTCAAATTTAGGCAAATACATATTTACTATCTCTGATAGGTTTATTATAACACTTTGCAAAGACTCTTGAATTGTTTGACCGTCCTGCTGTTTTTCTAATTGTTGCCAAATCTACACCTTTTTTGAGTGTCTTTGATGTAGTTGTGTGTTTGGTCGAGTGCGCTGTAAAAATCGATGTATTGATAACAGGTTGTTGTAATATTTTGGGCCCATCGGTGAATTTTTTAATTATCATCAGCGCGCAACGCGCGCCTATATTCGTCTTTGATCTAGTTCAATATTTGATTTCGAGATCGAGATTCAAGATCGTTCGAGAATGAAATAGATTATCTCAATCTCAAGCACGGGGAGGCGGATACACATTGTAATCTCGAGAACGAGGCTATGTAATATAATTAATAAAAGAACTGCAATAATTGTGTAATATATAATATTTTTTTTAGTAGTATGGAAATAAAACAAACGTTCAAAATGATGAATATTTATTTTATTGAAAATACGGTTATATTCAACTTTTGTATTTGTTTTCCATGCGTACTGCCACTGACCAGTAGAAAGATAGAGAAAAATTTAGAGCTTTTCGAGTGTCCGTAAGAGGCGCAGTAGTGAAAAGCAAACATTAACGTAACCGCGTAAATGAGCTGTGGCTGGAATGCGGTGTCTGTCTTTGAATACCTATTATGAATTAGTTAAAGTTCTTTCAACCGACTATAAAGAAAAATAATATACGCTACAAGGGCAAGAAGTTCGAAATACTTGCTTTGCGTGATAGGATATTCGATGCGAGGTCTAGTAATATACTATTTATATTTGTTTCCACATACACTTATATTAGAATTTATTTAAATATATTTAGAATGTACTTACATTTTCTCCTCGCTTAATTTTGCAGGGGGCAAATACGAACCTGTAGTCATTGACAGTGCTTACAAAGTTCACATGAAATTAACAATCAAGTCAGTCAGTGCTTCAGACTTTGGTTCCTATAAATGTGTATCAAGAAATTCATTGGGCGATACAGACGGGAGCATCAAACTTTATCGTAAGTTAATAAATCTTATACAAAATACAATATTTTAGAAATAAAAAATGAATGTTTAAGCTTAAATAATTTTCATTATTATTGATAAAAACAGTTAAATAATTCTGATAATATATTTAAAAAGTACAGTTTGAATAATACACTTGCAAGACGTTTGTATTAAAATTCTTAATACATTTATTGAATATAAGAATTGAAATTAATATCCTTTTACAGCCATTGAGGTTCCTTAATAGAAACTTACAAAATTTTAGCTATAATATTGTAAAAATTTTAATGATGTTTAACATCTAGAAAAATACCAGATGTGTGACTTAATCTATTGCGGCTAATTAGAGACTCAGTAAATAACGTACGAATAGCTATTAATTTATTATATATATAAAGGTTATCTGATAAGTTTCCAATTTGAACAAGAAGATAGCAGCATTCGTCAATTAGATTTGAGGAAATAGTTTGCGCATGCGTTGAAAAACACTCCCTAATATTTCAGTCATTTCAGGTGCTTAGTTATTGTTTGACACTCCTTTGAATAAATTGTTCTGAGTATTTTCGTGAAAATGATTAAACTTGAATATCGAGCTATTATTAAATATTAGTTTTTGAAAGGCAATACGCCAACTCAGGTGTTGCGGGGTCTCTGCAACATCATCTACGGCCGTGAATTAGAATTTCATCCTGCAGCTACCTTTCAAATTAAAAATAAGAATAAATGTTTCACAAAAAAATGCTAACAAATTTCAATAATAAAACTTTTTTTCTTTTTTTTCAACAAAGATATAACCATCTATTGCAATTTCATTTTCTAACTATGAACCGATGCGTCTTATATTTTACATTTCTTGCAAATTAGTATATTACTCACCTATGGATAAAAAAAACTTTTACATTCCACCAATTTAAAAAAAATTGATATTAAAAAGATATAAATATAATGTATGAAATATAGTGGAACAATTTAAGGTTATTATTTAAGAATTATTAACACTGTTTTCAAAGAGCATTTTTTATTATTTTTTATTTTAAATATATATATGGCCGAATATTGCCACTAACCAGTGCAATAAATGGTTAAAATTTCAAGTTGACAAATCAACAATGCTCTAAGAAAACGCAATTCAAAAATTTAAGAAAAATATTTTTAACCTCAAATATCTTCAGTAGAAATGAACCGATTT
>JAWWEQ010049492.1:0-13363 GCA_035583055.1 Torymus tubicola
TTGGAAAGTACTTGAAAAAACGAAGAATTTCGTTTTTGGTACGTGAAATAAAAATTAAAACTCGCTTTTTGACAAGCGTTTGAAAATTGGTAAAAAACAGCTAAAAATAGGCCATTTTTCGACCTTTATTTTTTTTTTGGTGTACAATAAGCTCCTAATTTTTCAGAAAAATCCGTGAGACACGTGCGCACGGTTTTTTAAAAAGTATTATTCTGACCCATATATATATGTGTGTGTGTGTGCCTAGCTGTCGATATCGATTCTGCGTGTCGGAACGAGCTACTGTTTCTACCTTAAGTATCACAGAAATTGCGTCGAAATAATTGGTAGTGTTTTCCAAAGATTGCTTATGTAATGGCCAAAAATTAGATAGAATTATAAAAGAGACCTTAATGCTGTATTTCACCCTCGAACAGTTTTGTATCAGGGAGAGAATTACATTGCCTTTAAGTCAGCGTACTTTCCTTCCTCCCTGTTCGAGCGATTCGATTCACAATTCAGTTACGTAAAATTTTACGTAACTCACGAGAATGTCTCTCGCGCGAGTGGCTAACAAGAGCACCTGATGATGCTTAAACGAGCGTCGTATCTTTCTCTCTTTGTATTGGGCTATTTCCTAATTCGATTTTCCGTACCAAAGGTATATAGAGGTTCTCGAGAATGCTGACGACGTGGCATATCAACGTTACGTTTGTATGAAAACCGTGATAATAGACGTATCTTCAAGTTCAATTTTACTTTCTCCTATTTTCAGAGCTCTTAATTCTACCTCTCACGTACATTTATGCGATTTTTATTTTTAACGATGAATGTGTACTTGATTTGACTCCGATTTAATAGCGCAATATTTGTTTTACGGGTGTCATGTTGATTGTTGAAAGTTGTAAAATTTCCAAATAAAAGAGTAAATATTATATCTACAGCCGAGTACCAATGTTTGCTTATCAATTCAGTAAAATATCACTAAGATTTATTGTACTAGTAGTCAATCAAAGCACTTTCCGAATCGTCTATACCATGATTCTAGAAAATCACTCGATCAATAGAGTTACTCATCCACTACTCATTTTTCTTTAATTCTTATCTTTCAAATATTTTAATTCACATCAACACTTTTTCATTTCTTTCTTTTTAATCACACAGTATTTCTAAAAATTAGTAGTCTAACCTAGCCACCAAAATAATACATTCGCCATAAAAATCATTCTACACAGCGAAACTTTAACAAAAATTTCTGGAACCTTCTCGTTCCAGTTTAAATTTTAATTAAAAAAAAAAGTACCGCGACGACAGGCTTTAGTCACCCCCTGCGCTCGAGCGATCGTGCGAACGGACACGACTCTGATGACTATGAATCTTTCTTTTTCTTTCTGTGTCGCTCGTATTACGGAGCGGTAGTAGGTGGAGCAGGAAGAGGAAAAAACAGGGCATTCCAAGGTCGCGTAGAAACTCTCTCTCTCTCTTTCTCGTACACACTTGCTTTTTCGGCGAAAAGTTTAAAGTGGCTCTCGTTGCAGCTATGCTTTTATTTTTCCCGCGCAAACTTCCAAACTACACAAGGTTGTACAAGTGTGCTTTGTCGGTTCTCTCTTTCTCTCTCTCTCTCTCTCTCTCTCGCGTACGTTCTCGACGTAATTAATAACGGTAAGATTAGAGCGTATATAACGTCTAAATCATCCCTAATTCTTGCAGTGAATTCTATATTGCCTCACGTGTTCGCGAACGAAGCGAGAGTTTGGGTGTTCTAAGACACTAGGGCGGATAACATATAGGTATATACATATGTATACATACACACAGACATTGAAAATTTCGGCCGAACGATCAATTAGGGGATTAAGGCAGGCGGGGCGCGCACGGTGCAACCGCGAGAGCAATTTTTCAAAGGATAAATGCGACGTCCTTCCGCAGACTGATATATATATACACGTGCGCACCTTTATTTGCACGTTTGCTTTTTTTTTTCTTTTTTCGTTCTTTTGCCTG
Organism: Torymus tubicola; assembly: GCA_035583055.1. Taxonomy (NCBI): domain Eukaryota; kingdom Metazoa; phylum Arthropoda; class Insecta; order Hymenoptera; family Torymidae; genus Torymus; species Torymus tubicola. Next base: position 1,987 of record JAWWEQ010049492.1, read on the forward strand.
TGTGGAAAAATCAACGTCGTAAAAATATTTACGACGGCTTATTTTCGCGTGCGGGGTAACCTGCGTTTCTTGAAAAGAGGAACGCGCGTCCGGTAAGGGAGAAATTTTATAGTGCGCGCACATATACGTGAGTATCGAAATGGTACTTTATGATACGTGAAGGATATGTGTATATAGATGGGTAGATGTATATATACGCAAAAAAAAAGAGAACGAACGAGGAGAAACGTCTGTATTCCAGATGTGCGGCAGAGAGAGAGAGTAGGGGCGCGGTTTCAATACGGCTCTGTGCGTATACACACACACGACGCGCGGCTGTAAAATGCTTTATGGCCACGCGGAGAGTAAAGTTTAATTACGTTAGTATATAACAAAAGCATTTGCTAGCCGCTGTGTAGGTATAGAGTTGCGGGTGGTTTGGTTTTACGGGAAGTATACTTCAATATTTGTGCAACTCATGTTTCTCGTTTGCAAATACGTCAGACACGCACGGTATCGGGGGAAATGTAATTTTTAATATAAATTATCGTCATGTTATGTGCCTTTGGGAAAATGTTTATATTTTCGTTTTGACATTTTATATCTACAATATACTATACATAATCCTTCCTCGTCTGTACACAAAAATTTATTTATTTTTTTCATTCATACTATATATGATCATACAGAAATACGAATCACCTCTCCTTCTCTATTATCTTTTAGTTCGAGTGTAAAAAGTACCATTCGTCGGCAAGTTTCCGTTCATAAAATCGACACCTTATTATGACCCCTCTGATACTTTCAAAAATTCCTCTTCTCTCTTTTTCATTTCTCTCAGCGTCACACATATAGCGAAAAATGACGAAAGTCCGCGTGCACGGGCCTGTGTCGTGGGTATACGCGTGAACGGACGCGGTCGTTCTCCTCTCTCTCTCTCACTCGCACAGCTGCAGCGGCAACAGCAGCCTCCTTGAACTTGTAGTTCTCTCTCGTAGCAGCAGTAGCAACAGCAGCGGTGGCGGCTCTTTCTACATCGCCGCCACCGCCTTCGCCCCTCTCTTGTATACTGTGAGGCACACTAACCTAACGTAACGTTCCGCTCTCTGTCTCTTTCTCTCTCTTTCGCTTCGTGAATGCGTATATGTGTATGTGTGTGCGAGCGCTATATGCTCGTCGTCGGGTCTAAAAATAGGACAATGCCGTGCGATTCGCTCTGTCTCTTTCTCGCGTGTACTTGCTGTCTTTGTCGAAGTTTAGAGTGCACGTTGTGTTTTCCGTTTTTTTCCCTCTCGTTCTTTCATTTCTTTCTTTTTTTGTTTTTGCAGAGAATGACGTCGTGTCTGGAGCTTTTTTCAGACTGGGTGGGAAGTAGTTTTTCGGTTTCGCTGAATGCTTAAAGAATTTAGTTTTGGATCAGAGAACCACGTGATGATTAGGTAGGAATAGGCGTGCAGATATATATCAAGCGACATGTATCATAAAGTATATATTATCCTGTTGATTGATTTATTTTCATTTTTTACTTTACTAATTACCAAAGCATTTTTCCACCAATAAATAGAAGCCATCCAAACACTATCCAATTTTAGTCTCTAAACGTGAGGAAGCGACGTCGAACGTTCGCCAAACCTTTCTCTCTCAGTTCGCACATTCGTCCTGCGCAGTCAGACACGTCATTCGATATACATTGACGAAGAAAAAGGAGGCGCGCAAAGTCATGGCACACAGATACGAATCGTATCGCTTCTCGCTAACAATTTGTAATGTAAAATGTCGCGCGTGCACTCCTCCCCTGAACAACGTCGCGCCTATGACGTCATTGTTGTCTCCTTGTTATTCGCGAATCGCGTCGCTCTCTCTCTCTCTCGTCGCATCTACTCGATATATATATAATCTATACATACAGTGCTACCAATATTGTGCTGCTTCGTCTTGCTTACGCAACGTAGTAATCAATTCTTACTGTGTGCATGCATATAATATACACATATACATATATACAGCAACTTCGATAACACGCGGCATAACTACATTCTTGCAACAATAGTCCGCGCGTCGCACGGCTCTTATACTTCCGTTCGACCGCGTTTTAGCTTCCTACAAGTTGTGTATATAGATAGATAGATATATACGTATACGTTTAATACACCCATACCTCTTGCGCGCGTGGAAAAGTACATACTACATCTAATCCGACGATCGAACGACAAGATAGATATACGTATTAGTCAACTCGCTCGTTCGCGTTTGTAATAAAATGAAAAGGAAAGAAAAAAAAATGTAAGAGAGAAATACAATTATTATCGGAGTGTGCGCAAGAACCGCGTGTGGTTGAGAGATACATACTATGTATGTATCTCTCAACCAAGTGATTATAATCGAGTGAGCAAGCGGGAAAAGATTTTATAATGTATACGCGCAGGCATCCAGCTGATGATGATTCGTTATCGGTGTTGATAAGCGACGTAAACATTATATCGACGAGAGAGAGAGAGTGAATTCTACCTTATATATATATATATATATAGTATATCGACGAGAGAGAGAGAGAAAGAGAGTGAATTCTACCTTATATATATAGTATATATATATATATATACGGCACACTGTTGCGCACTTGGGGATAAAGGAAAAGAGAGAAAAAATGATATGTATTCATGATAATATAGGTATTATGTTTTTCGATGATGAGACACCGCAACGCGAATGGGCGCAGGTGTACTTTGTATGTCTTATAGACGTATTAGTCATACCGGAGAGAGAGAGACCGTCTAATTCTTTTGTCGTCTAATAACACGGCATGAGGCGCGCTTACTCGAGAGAGAGAGAGCGAGAGAGAGAGCGAGAGAGAGAGAGAGGGAATAATAATTCACGCGGAATAGTCGTCGATTTCATCGTTATCTGTCGCGGCGAATGTGCGAGAGATTAATACCGTTAGCAAAGTGAGACGCGATAGCACGAGGATTAGAACAAAAAAAAAATTACGAATCGACTCATCGACGAAGAATCTCTGTCGTATATAGTTTATATACGTATATTTTGAAATACGCGCAGCGTTGCTTATTTCTCGCGATGAAGATTATATGTACACATACGTATGTGCACTCACTAACATGTATAGGCACACAGTGCAAGACAATTGCCATTTAAATTCGATATAATTTATTCGGGTTGACACAGAATTTCGAACAGATCGAAAATAAAACTCCCTTTCTCTCTCTCTCTCTCCTTCTCTTTCGTGAGTAATGTTTACTTTTCGCTGTGCGGCATTAACGCAGTCGCGTATACATATCTACATATATAAATTGTCTGCGAGCATCCTGGCGACTTCGGACCAACGATTCACAAATTTGAAATCCAATTGGCAGTCGATATTATACAGACGTGTATACATATCTATATGTATAATATATACAACTGTGTGTGAACGCATATGTATATATACATAAACGTTTTCTCCCTCTCTGAAACGTAACATCAATAATAACTCGACCTCCGCGCGCGTATATCAACAAACACGGGTGCGATTCGTTCGCGCATATTGTATATGGGCGTACCAGTACACATTGCTCATTCGTATGTCACATACACACACACACACATCGTTTAGCAATTTTTTCGTCTACACCTTCGTAAGCGCTCATTAGAGCTACTGTCGTATACAGACCTATAGTAAGCGTATATATACACACACACACACACACACACACACACACACACACCCACACCCACACACACACACACACACACACACACACACACACACACACACACACACACACACACACACACACACACACACACACAACACACACATACATACACACACACACGTATATGTACATACGTGAGAGAGTACACGGCTAAAGAGAGAGAGCGAGAGAGATACTCACACGGAGGTCACTGACCGTTACGTCATCAGAGGACACACACATATATATATATATATACTTACGCTTGTTCGCTCGTTCGCTCGTTGCACGCGCGCAAGTATATATATATACTATATGTGTTACCGTCCTTCTCTCTTTCCGTTCGCGCGTTTGTCCGCGTGTATATTATAGTCGTACGTGCATATGTATATCTCTTTCTCTCGTGCAAGTGAGAGAGAGAGCCTGCCACGCAGAGCCATTAAGGCGGTACTCACGCACGCGCGATCATCATTGGCGATTCCAAGGGAGTAGAATCTGCTGAACAATACCAGGAGAGAAGAAAAAAAAAGAAAGAAAGAAAGAAAGAGAGGATCGAGAAGTAATAATAATCGCGACCCGGCTCTTTCCGCGCTCGTAACCGTTTTCTTTCTCGCAATGGTGTACAATAGTAACGAGGCATGGAGGCTAATGAGAGGTGCACGCGCGAGCGTAATCCCTGGGTGGAAAAGCCATTTTCCCAAAGAGGCTTTTCTGGGTCGCTCTGTACTACTACTACTACTACTACTACTACTACTTGCTTCGCGGAAAATTGTCGTCGTATTCTCTCCCTCTCTTTTTAGCGCTCTCATTCCATTCGTCTCTTCTCTACTATACTAATCGTAACGACGGAATTGACGCGTGCAGTACACGACGGCAGAGGGAAGCTCCAATTCGAGCGACGGACACCTTTATATACATTTGCCTCTGCAGCTGTAGCTGCTGCTGCTGCTGCAGTTGCATGTGTGTAACAGCGTGTGCGTGAGAGTTCACACATCCCTTGGACTCTGCTTCTCTTCTCCTCTCTCAATATCTCTCTCTCTCGAATAAGCCTTTTCATTCGCGTTATCAGAGCGTGACGTGAATCAAATTATGATCGCTACGGCACGCTATGTACACACGCTCTCGTGCGCTCGCTTCGCGAATTTTTATGCAGCCAGAATTCGGAGAGTAAGAGAGAGAGAGAGAGAGGGGGATATACTTTCCGTGCTATATAATATCTCGTGGTACTATATACATATTCTTGCTCGGCATGCAATTTATTCGTTATCGCGAAGCAGACCGATGGGTATAGGATTGTCTGGGTACTGCAGCAATATTCTTAATGGCTTTCTGTGATTCGGGCTCAAATTGTTCGAAAATTCATGCACGAGTGAGAAATTATTATTTTTTTTTCTCTTTTGTTCAGCTCTCGCTCGTCGTCGTCGTCGTTTTGGTGCACACGTTTTTGACGCGGTATCGAAATTGCCGCGAGACGTTAGGCAAGTGGAGCGAATTCCTTTCGCAATTTATTTGCTTGTAATTAATGTAGCGAGAAGAAGGAGGAAGAGAAGGGAGACATTGATAGAGAGAGAGAGAGAGAGAGAGAGAGAGCGTGAGAAAAGTCGTTAGTTAAAATTATTCTATTCGCAGTTTGTTATTCAGGATATGAAAAGCATCGCGTGAAAATGTAGCGTATACACAATGATAACGATAAGGAATATTCTTAGCTCGATAGATATAGAGTGTGCGACATAATATAGTTACGCAAAAATAACATCATAGAGAAAGTCTCCTATATACTTCTGCTTCGAAATGACAAAAAAAAAGAGAACGATAGGAAAAGTTTTAAGTATGGTTCTCTCAAGAACACACACACACACACACATTTAAAGCGATCTAAAATTAAACCTGACCCTCTACACGTAAAAATTTACAACAACACGGTTCATCGTATCTACGAGCGTTGCTGTATAACCGCTGCCGCTGCTGCAAAAAAGAATCCTGATGGCAAAAAGAAACCGGAGAAAACCGAACACTCTCGTCGTAGACTTCGCATCAATGGACGAGTCGTCGGTGTTGCCAGCTCTCTCTCTCTCTCTCTCTCTTATACTTGCGATACGACTTGGCAACACCGCTGCGAATTTTTTTCCCTCTCTCACTCGCTCGCTTCATCCGTCTCTTGTGCGCTCACGGTTGCTATTTGTATTATACACGCAGCAGCAGCAGCAGCAGCAGTGGAGTAAGAAGAGCGCATGCGCATAGTCAGCCACGTGGTGCGGCGCGGGGCGCCTGCGCAACCACGGCGGCCATCGCTGCTCTGCGCGAACTGCGCGGCCAATCGCCTGTGTGCAAAGCACTTTTTGCCAGAGAAAGAGACAGAGAGTGAGAGAGAGAGAGAGAGAGGGAGAATAAACTGAATAGTGGTGGGAGGAGAGAAACGAAGGAGGTGGAGGTGAGACGAGGGGATTATTGTCATTCGGTGGATAGCTGTCGGTGAAGGCGGATGCCCTTGCAGATTGATATAGGTGTGCGACGGAGAATTGTGGTTAGAGGGTGGATATATATATATAGTATAAGTTTGTGCAAAAGCTTGCCTCAATGGTTTCACTCGATGATTGAAATACGTTTTGATGGTATTGTTGTACTGTTTGTTACAATGTATAAAGTAGAGAATTACGTTGTGTCGGTGGGAGTATAAGGTTAGACAAATAGAATGAAGTTTATTCCCGCCGGTTTTGTGTTTTTCAAAGTACGAGCTTTTAGTACTCGGAACTCTTTTTAACACACTTTCGATAGCCTGTAAAATACTTGAAACCAATTTAATTTTTTGTACATGTCTAATTTTAAATAATAGTATAGGATTCTAGAAACTGGAATTAAAAAAAAAAAAAGAAGAAACCATAAGGCATTGTTTGCATTCCTAACATGTTAACGTCTCTAAATTAATCTCTGTTCACACTTGATTTTAAAAATAAATGATGTATGTACAATATGCTCTTACAGTTATTAAAAAGCGTCAGAAAAAAACATAAAGCTCGCTTTATTTAATTATACAGAATTACTGTTGACCACATGATATAGGGTCAACTACCCGTTATTATTATTTATACTCATCGAAAGCACACCACCAAATACATATACACACATATCTACATAACCACACTATGCGTCCGACCACTATCCCTGCGCCAGTTATCTTTTAATTAACCAATACAGCACGTTGACGTTAATGTCCTCGACTAATTAAACTTTCAGAAAACCTACACATCGACCTCGTCACGTGTATATATACACACACACACGTATATATATATATGTATCATTGCGCCGTTCAGCTCTAATACTCGCATTATACTTGAAAAAGCTCCACAGGTTCTCTTTTTCTAAGAGATAAGATATAAAGGGTCCTATACATATTCTATATAGATCCTACCTGAAGAGAGAAGCTACGTTCTCTTATAAAATTAAAATGAAAGCCCTCAAAGATATCTTAAACGTGAGTTCGCGCGTATTTACTATATGACGATAATATATATATATATATATATATCACTGTCTATTCCCTCTCCCTCTCTCTATTTCTTTCATCGTTTAAGGCGCTTCCCAGGACGGAATATAGTCAGGGGGAGATATTCCCGGTACAAAATGGGAGTCATTGATAACCCGGGAGCCGGTCGAACTTTCCCGGGGTCACTCTCTTCTCTCTCAGCTATGTATATTTCAGACTATCGATCGTTACCTCGTTAATATATATATATACACACATATATATTCTCATACACCTGTGGTAGGTTTATGCGCTTGATAATATAAGCTCGCGCGCGCACGGACTGCTCTTTTTTCCCTCTCTCAGCCGCCGTGTGTGCTCGCTTTAATCCCTTCCCCCTACTGCTGCTTTGCTATATAGACTCTCAGTGTTTCTTTTTATCATCGTCATATTCGCTTTGCACGACCCTGACACTCTGAATTCTCCCTCTAACCAGAGACGATATCCCTCTTCGTTAATGTTTTGTCTATATACCATCCGTTTATCCGGCTTCTAATTTATACGACGCACTCTTATATATACTGTGTAATGCGTGCATACGCACGCATCGTTTGTATTATAGTCGGAGTGAGCTAAGAAAAGCGTAGCGTAGCGAGGTATATATATTATTGCTCTCGAAATAGCCCTTCCCTGCGATGACTGGAGAAGAAGAAAACAGCACGCGATTTGTTTTGCTGCTATACTTATACGCACGAATACGCAAAAGTGAGTTCTATAGAAAAATGATGACGGAGGCAAATTGACACTCGTTAGGTTGGTTTTTGAAAGGTTTGTACTTTGGTAGTTAAAGAGACGAACTTCAGTAAAAGATAGTTGATATTGTTTATTTCTCATAGAACAAGAAAATTTTCGTTTTGTGAGCACCAGAAATTTTTTTTTTTAACATTTAACCTCATCTTTGGAAGTTCATATGTGTGAAGAGAATGGTCTGCGAAATGTTGAAATTTCAGGGAAAGACAGAGGAAATTGCGCGTTCGCGTAAGAGAATCGCGGAAATCTGGAGAGAAAATCTGCTTTGCGGTAACACACAGAGCTCTCTGCGCGAATGGCCAAAAGCAGCTGTAAAACTTTCTATACTTGTAACTTGCGCTTGATTCTTGTTAGTGGTAATTATACTGCATTCATTACATATTTCACGTCTCGTAAATTCTAGATCTATTTTTAGCGAGAGAAATAAATGAAAGTAAAAAGAAGAAAAATGATGAACGCACTTAATAACAGGAGATTAAATATCAAAAGCAGGGTGGGAGATGTAAACTACAACCCAAAGACCAAGTAATGAATGGATAAGAGAGAAAGAGAGAGACGCAAGAAACTTTAACAACTTTCAGCGAAAATAGTCGAGACGCGTAACAAAAAAAAAAAAAGACGTGGAAAACAAAAGCAGATGAAAAAAACGAGATAAAGCACGTCGAGCGAGCGCTAACTTGATTCGGGAAAAGAATGATGTGTATTGAAAGTTGGTAATTGAAATGAAAGTTAAAAAAGAAAAGCGGGTCGAACGATCTGTCAATATGTTTCTAAATTGAAAGAAGCGTCGAAGGGGAGCGGTAGGTGGGTGAGGGGGAGAAGAGTAAAGACGAGAAACAAAAATAGAGCGGTATGAAAAGTGCATAAAAGTGAGGGAGAAAATAAAATGCGAGAGAGTCGAGTTGAAAGAAAGAATAAGAAAAGAAACGAGCTGGGAGAAGAGAAAGAATGACAAACGAGTGTATTGATGGGAAGGGAGACGCGCTTGCATTTGCACTTGAATTCGAAAACTTTGGGTGATGAGATAATAAGAGACAAGGTCAACTGGCCGACAACGAAAAGTCGGGACTTTTGGGCAATGACGAATACAAAGAGACTATTGTGGTGGCGGGGTATACAACGTGCATAGTTCAAACTTTTTTTATGTACATTTTCGTATATATACTTTATATTACAAAAAGACTATACATACGGTCATTTTAAACTTGCGAAAACACTTGTTTGAACAATCAAAAATCGATCGGTTTCTTGTCAGGCCCGCACGTGCGAAAAAAAAAATTCATCAAGTTATACATACGCACACCTGCCAAGCACTATAACTGATCATGTCCCGGTAGACTGTTTCATTATTCCAGCATGTCCTAAAATCCTCTCAGAGCCTGCCTGCTGCCCCTCCCCCCTTTTGATCCTCGCTTGCAAAATTAGCAAAGGGAATTTTTGGCCCCTCTCGTACGCTGAGAATCCACACGCGCTCGTCTCGCTCTCTGTCTCTCTCCCTGGGCTTTATCAACGACGCAGCGCGCAAAGGCGAGAGAGAGAGAGAGAGAGCAGGGTGATCAATATCCCTGGCGGCGGCGCCGGTGCCGCCGCCGGCGTCCGATAACGCGAGCGAGAGTAAAGGAATGTAGAAGAGAGAGGAGAGAAAGAGAGAAACGGGGTTGAAAGTTTATCGGGTCGCTCATTCGCGCGCACGCCTGTGAATTTCGCGATAAAGTCGTTTTTGAAGAGGGAGGAGGAAGGTAGAAAGGGCGAGGGATACGTGGAGAGCTGAGTTTTCGATGTTGCCGAACAGTTGGGTGGTTTTGTTTTCGGCTAATGTACGAGACACGAAGGGTTTGGGTATTTTGCGAGGGTAAGTCATTCAGTGTTTATTGGAACTCTTGTTTTGTCATTGATTATTTGAAATGGAAGTAAATATTATTAAGTAGAGCATCGACATTCCTAGAAGTTGATGGAATCGAACAAAAATATTATATGTTTTTATAGCAATTCACATTACTTTCTGATGGTTAAATTACTTTGAACGATTATCCGCGTTATTTTAAATTATTGTTTACTGCGGTGCGTGCACATATATTTGTGAGCAATATAATAAATCAAAATTAAAAGTTTGTTAAAATAATTTTCCATACACATCATAAAATTTTATTCCATCGAAAATTCTATAAAGCTCGCTCACATTAATTTCGCTATACTTGGAGACCTCCTCGTCAATAGGATCATTACGCCGACCTAAAGAGAGAGAAGAAGCTTAGATCGCGATGGACAGGCGTCCGTTTCACGACGGCTTAACGAGCTTGCCGTCTATTTGCCACGAGCGAATGAGCGCTTCTTATATTATTAACATTATATATATCATACTTTTCTCTCTCTCTCTCTGCCATTTCAACTCTAGATTGTTATTAATATAAACATATGACTACTAATGACTTTCCGTATAGTAACACGCGAACATACAGTACAGTACGAGACAAAGACTCATTGTCCTTTAACGTGCGCTAATTGGGTCGCTTAGTTCTCGCGAATAATAATGGCTATGAGAGTAGAAGGGGGTGGCAGCTGTTCTTTTTTTTTCTTCTTTTTCAATATAAAGCGATTTCGAAAGTTCGCCAGGCTATATATAACAGCGTGTATGATGAATCGTTGGACTTTTTCGAACAATTCTCTCTCTCTTTCCTCTCTTTGAACATCCCGACGGGGAGGGTGGGTGCCGCGAGAGAGTCGGTATAAAAACTTTTCCTATATTTCGCGAGAATGTTTTTTTTTTTTTTAATTTCAAACGGTTTTCCGCGAAAGTTTATAATGGGTCGAGGGCGGACGCCAAAGATGTATGTATGCTCGCGTGCAGTAGTGGCTGTTTTTATTGTGGTTGCACAGAGAAATGTATACGTGTGTGTGTACACACCAAGAGTGAATTAATACTACAATTAATTAAAACAAAAAGAGGATCTGGTTGCAGAGAATGTTGTAACGCAATATTGTATATTCAGGGACTTTTAATAATCGTTAATAATTTTGGTTACTCTATATTGATTAAATTCGTCCCTTTGTAAAAGTTAAATTCGATTTATTGCTTGTAACAAAAGTTAATTTCGTAGATTTAACTAGAAATTTACAAAGGAAAATACGCAGAAATCGCATATTTAGTTTGATATTTCCGTAAATTATGGAACGTTTATATATTTAAATTTTTAAGCCTGCATATGATATTGATAGACTAATAAGAATAATACACAACGTACTAATGAATGTTTTTTCCCCTTTGCTTACAGGCCCCAGCAGAGCTACGGTTCGAGCTCACGTCAAGCGGTGTCTCCGCGGACGGTCGAGGGTAGCGGTGTCGGGGGCGGCGGAGGCGGCGGGGGCGGAGGCGGCGGTGGCGGTGGTGCTGCTGCGGCAGGTGGCGTCGGCGGCAGCGGTGGCAGCG
>JAWWEQ010049493.1:0-13363 GCA_035583055.1 Torymus tubicola
TGAATACTTTTATCCCAAAATGATCGGTGAGATAGGCATACGCGGACCACCTGATTTGAGATGGATTCGGCCACATACAGTTCAAATTTATACACGATAAAATAAGAAAATTGAAGTAAAAGAGAAAACTACAGATTAGCTCTGTATAAAATGAAATAATCTGAATGAAGGTATGATTCTTTGATGTGACTTATATATGGATTTCTTATTCATAATCCGTATTGATTTATGAAGGTAATCCAGATAAGAATATTTTACTATTTCTGAATGCTTGTAAACGTAAGCTTTTTCTACACTTTCTTAAAATTCAAGTTAGTATATAGAAATGCAAAACAGATATATGAAAAAGTAACCAATTACGATGATGTATTTAGTAAAATAGTTATATTATTAAATAATACAACTCTTATACAATTTATTTACGTAAATAAGTTTTTTAATGCCTCAATTTCAATTGATAATGCATAAAACGAAACCCAATATTATCATCTACCACGTCTAAAATTATTATGCGGATGTTTAAAAAGTTGTTATATATTCAACTCATAGGTAGTTAATGAATATTTAAATAAAGCTACATTTGTTATATAAATATAGAAGTAAGAGTGTTATAATAGTAGGGATACAGCAAACCGTTCCTATAGAAAAATAAATATAAAACGTGGGTTTAACAAGTATACAGCTCGTTCACGTATAAGATTAAATATAATGCCAGTATTATTTTAATCCGCTATTAACTCTCTAGTAATAACTGCAATGTATTTGATGCATTGACTTTTTTCAATTTGCTGGATTATTCTTTCTGACTAAAGCAAAATGAATGAATTTATTTAGTCTACTGAACTATTTTTGCCCCGAAAATCCTCGTCTAAATCACCATTGTGTGTATCAAGTTACGAAACGTAAAAAGTTGTAAAAACCATTACGAAATTTTTCATTCACCTAAAAACTGACTTGAGTAATACAGGATTAAAATTAATTTATTTTTAATGGTGAATTATTCGTGCGAACACATATATGCCAATTCCTGCGAATGAAGTTCAATAACTGCAAATACTGGTGTATGGTGAATAGATTATTTCATTTATTATAATTACATGCAATAATCATCCTAGAATTTATTCGGATAAATTCGGCATTATTAAATTATAAAGTTATTTAGTGTGGATTGATTGTTATATGCTCAATAGAGTTAGTATATAAAAATTTGAGCACTAAAATAAGAACAGTTATAAACTACCTGAACATACTTAGCACAATAAACTTGAAGAACGCATCAAAATACAAGAACTACCTAATGACTTGTTTATATCAATGTCCTACATAATTACCTTTAATATAAGCAATACAGTTCGTACAAGGGAAGGATAACGTCCAAAGGGTATATTAATTATAATACAAGTTGTTAGCACAGCTCTAAGAGCAAAGGTAATTCATTTACTTTTCTTCAAACCTCGCGTCTATCAACATTAAATTTCAAATTCATTGAATGAATACATTTGATTTTTTAGGTCAACAAACGTAACACACACTACTATCAACACTTTGTCAAATCATATTTCATCATCATTACAAAATCAAAATAATTTCCCAACGAGCGTACAAATGTCCCCCTACTATACATCATCTCTATGGCAGCGCTTACTCTACGCCCTACATTCGCGCACTAAAGAAACAATCGTATCCCTATCACCTTTTATTATCTCTCTGCCTCTCTCACCTCTCCCTTCGCGAAAAATCCTTTCCCATCCGAAATCTCGCCACAAATCAAACGACCGTACGAGCCCAGACCGCGCCACGCGGCCGATGCATCATTCCTCTAAAACCCCTTAACAAAGCCCGTTTACTATATACCTATATATACACTGTATAACCTACGATGTGTGAGTGTATATATATATGTGGCGCCTCGGTGTGTTACCTCGTCTCTAAATCATTCTCGCACATTTTTCATCAGACCTGCGCACACGACGACAAAGCGACGAAGGTAGAGAGATCGAAACGTCGTCCCCTCTCGCGTATATGAATAATTCGAAGGAAACGAGAGAGAGAAAGAGAGAGAGAGTGAAAAAATTCGGTTCGATCGTCGCCGTCGTCACGAGCGGGCTACAAGTGGCCGGATTCGAGGCAGAAAGAGAGAGAGAGCGCGCGTGGGCGAGTGGAGAGTAAAAACACAGCGGGCGAACGATTTTTTATTTTTTTTTCACTCGCTCTCGCTTCACGAACGGTAGCGACGAGATAATTCGGGGCGGGAGTCGCTTTTGAAATCGAGTCCCGGGGTTAATGAATTGCCTGCGCGCGAGGTTAACGAACGCTCGGCGTTTTGGCCGCTGCCTTTTTAAGGGATTAGGCGAGGTTGTGATTTTCGTGCTGCTACTGCTTTTGCTTTTGATATTTATATATTTATCTTTGAACTGCAAATTTTGGTTATCTATAGAAATTAGTTATTCGCGAATGAATAAATAAATAAGGATTTACAATTGTTTTGCATTGTAACAATATTTTTATCGAGCACACATACGCCATATGGAGTATGGAAATTCCACTCGGAGAATGAGTTTATGACGTTTTTAAATGCATTTGGAAACTCTTTTAAACGTGCAAATGACATAAAGTTATTAGCGTTATAAATGAACATCGTTACCGGGTACCTGGTAATTATTTATCGGATAAAGAATGGCAATATTCATTTTTGGTTGGCGCAATGTTATGAATAAATATGACTCGTTATTCAACGTTGAACCTCGCGGCGAATTAAAAAACTTCCTCTTGGAAGAAACAAAATTGACATGATTGTATGCATTACAGACAATGAGAGGCAACGACCGCATTTATTTTATTCGATGGGTCTGAAGTTTGCATCGTCGAAATGTAACGAAATATTATTTTACCATCAATTAAAGTTGTAAAAAAATAAATGTTGTGTCAAAACCATTGTTATCGAGTTATTCTACACTGTATACCATTGAATCAACATGTAAAATTAATAATAAAATTAATATAACGTCAAAGGGAACATCAATTTATTATATTATTTCGGAATTTTCCTTGAAAATTCAAAGGTCAATATGATTTTTGGTAACTTTTACGTACGGTACATATACAGATGCATAATAAAGCAAAATCATTTACAAAAAAATTTCACAGCGGCCTAAATCAATCAACCGATGGCGGCGGAGAAAACTTCGAGAACCCAATTCAGGTGACTTCGACGTCCTTTATACGAACCATTCATATTTTTTTCGTTACGCTAGAACTTCAGAGAGAGACCACACCATTAAAATGTATTCAGCTTCAATTCTTATAGCCTCCGGCTAAGATTTTCAAGGCTCGAACGGTTTGTATTATTCGCCGACGACGACGACGCAGACGAACTTGACACGCACAATGAGAACGGCAATTAACTTTAAGATATTGTAGAAAATAGTCGAGAGCAGTAGCAGCAACAGCACGGATTCTTTACCTCCGCCATCGTCGTCGTCGTTCATCGTCATTGCCGACTTAATAAGCAGGATGGAGATCCTTTGTTTCTATCGTTTCGAATAATCATAAAAACTACCGGCTTCCATTGTATACTCGCGTGTGCCTGAATGATTACATACACAACTCTCGCGACACTGTATAACTCAATGTGTACTGTCGGTGATGTGCAAAAACTACGCGCGCGTCCGTCTCTGTTCTGTCGTGGTTTTGTAAAATATTTGAAAGTGAACGCATACAGCGCTGACAGTTTTTCAGTCTTTGTATATACACGCTGTGGTGAATTGTCCGGAGAAAGTTTTTCGAGCGCAGGAGCAATGTTGTTTTCAATTAAGGTAAACGGCTCTTCGAGTTGTGAATTTATTTTCGGAACCGCTTTTTTTAGTAGTCACACCAGCATGTGTTATAAACTTTATGAATTCTTTTGACGATGAGTTAGAAGCGCCACAAGTTTCCTTTTTTTCAAACCATTTAAACGACGCTAATTTCGTTGCACTACAGGTGTATTAGTACATATTTATCGATTGTGCTCTTTAACAAAGCCTTTTTCTGTATGAAAAAAATGCCTGTAACCCTCTTGATTACTCGGATTATTTCGTTAATGTTTTTCTTATAAGTACGTACCTCGAAGTGGCGGAATAAATATTTATCCTGCGTTTATTGGAATTCAATAAAGCGAGCTTTCAGCGCGTGAAAAGAAGGTCGAATGAAAATACGCGACACTTCTCTCTCTCTCTGTCCCTCTCTCTTACTATTTTTTCCGTTCCTTATCGCCGTGTTCCCCCCCTGTCACCAACGTTTGCTACTACTGCTTTTCTCTCGCGAAGCGGGAACAAATCTTCATCTTAAGTAATTTTTCCAGTGTCAAAAGATCTCAAGCTCTCAGCTTACTCTTTTAATACATTTCTTTTCGCCGAAACGAAGAATACACCGTAATACTTTGCCAATCGTATCAAACGATCAGGTACTTCAATTCCTCTTTTTTTTGTTCTCGCGTACACGCGCAGAGTTTTATAATGGGCTTGCAACGCGTACGACGTTCGTTTTCTTTTTTTTATAGCTCCAGCCTTTATCACCCGGGATTTATTTTCCGTCGCGTATGCGTGTACATATACGTCGTCGAAAAGTGTGTACCCACTATTTTTTTCGCGTTGTCGCACTGTTCAGCCTTTCGGATTCATATTGCTGTGCGCGTGTGTTGCGGTGCACGGATGAAATTTATTATGAAATCTTCCGCGAACGGGGGGAGAGAGAGAGACAGAGACAGAGAGAGACTATGTCGCTGTTAATTGCGCCGTAATTTCAACGAGAGTTTTTACGTACATTATACAGCTCGGCTAAAAGAGAGAAAGAGGACTACTTTCGTCGTGGTGGAAAGCAGGTTTGACCGCGCGAGCCTGTGCGCAATGTGTAAAAGCACTGGTAATATAAAGAGCTATACTCGCACGAGGATTCAGCTGGATTCAATTTAGATGGGCTGTTAATTAAATCTTGGTTTATCGATTCAATATAGCCAGGCGTAGCCATTCGCGGTAATTATTTTAAGGTGTTTTAGTATAACGATTTATATATGGGTCATTTCACTATATCATATACGAGCTCTCCTGTGGCGCGTATCGTAAGCCAAAGTGAGCGTGAAATTTGAGTACTTTTTCGAAATGAACGTTAAAAATATTAATGCGTGCTGGCTTAATATTAGTAATGTTTCGTAAGAGCTTTCAAAAGAAAGCTTGAAAGTTAAACGAAAGATGAAAATACGCTTTTATTTTGAATGCAAACATTGTCTTTTTGAAAAAGAAAAAAAAATTATTACGTTGAAAATTTATTTCCATGAATTTTTTCATTACGTAAACAGTTTAATTAACTTTTACTTAATCTTTTCATTGCAGTATACGGTTAAGCAAACATCACGTACACCTTAAATTAGACAATTTCATAATGAAAATAATAATTAATGAAAATATCTTAGAAATTCGTATATAAAATAACGATTATTTGATATTTTTGTATAGATACTACAGTCTGTGACGTATCCAATCCGTACTTTAAAGATAAAAATAATAACTGCATTAATTTAATTTAAAAAGTAAATCAATATTTGGTATGAAAAATAAATAGAATGCATATTTTTATATGAAGTGCTACTTATTTATACAATAAGATGCGCAAATAAATTTTACATGAAACAATTTACAAAAACACTGCGCGCCAGAGTTCGCCGCAAACCCTTTATGCGGGGGAAAAAATTTACATCAAATGTTTTTATTCAATATTGAATGTTATTTGATGCTTACATTCAAACCCTGTGTCCTCCGCGGGATGATGTTTTCTAGTTTTTCGCCATGTATTTTATTTGAAAAGCGATATACGTAAACAGACACAGCTGTGCGCGCATCGCATCGAATTGTTTTCATTGAATTTTTTCGCAAATTTTTTCTCACACAAACTATAATCATGCAAATAAAAACGTTTCGCAATACAAAACGACTGGACTAATAATTGTTAATTGATGCATATAACATCACAGCATCGAATTATACCAACAATGAAAGAAGAGAAAAACGCAAAAGTTGTGATAAGTCGCTAATCACTTCTTCCGAACTATTATCATTTCGACCGTTCCACAAATCTTCATAAATCCTTATCCTATCTTATCCCCCTATCTTCATTTTCATCCTTCCACAATCTATATACACTTATAGGGTACGTGGCCGCATAAATTTCGTTATCTTTCCTAGATTTCGTTCCTTAATTTTCACTCCGCGTTAATCTGCCGGCAAAAAACACAACTGATATATTTTTTACACCCCCGTATGACCGGCTTTTCACACACAACGCGCGCGCGGCTTCGAAATTGATTTTATTCATATATATTTTCACTCCAAGCGCAGATGGTCAGGCGCACAGGGGAAAACGTTAATCAACAACAGCTGATGGGAACACGACCCTGTGTTAAATGTGTGTGCACTTTGCGTGAAATGATTATAAAGTTACCAACATATATACCAGAGAAAATTCTTCACGCGTTAATATGCTTTTACAAAAATTCCTGACTAGCAAATGAATTGGCTTTTTATTAATAAAAAATTTAAAAACGACTTTCAAAAGATTAGCTGAAATTGGAAGTTTCAAGTTGCGTTTTTTTCCCTGACCCCGATCATTATCGCGACTCTATTTTCATCTCTTTCACAATGTTCTTTTCTTTTTTCTTACATTTTCAACAGGTTTCTATTCTTTTCTCTCTCTCTCTCTCTCTCTCTCTCTCTCTCTCTCTTCATTCGCTTGGCTTAACGAAATTCCAAGAGAGACAAGATTAATAACACTTCCAGGTCATTTGACTGTTAATTCCTGCTGAACCTCGTGTTTCGTAGACAAACTACGGGCATTATTAATCATAAAAAGCACGGAGAAGCATAAAAGTTTAAGGACGACGCATCTGATCTGAATATAAATCACCCGAAAACCCAGATAAAGCCTGATGATTAAATAAAACGTCTTTCTCCCTCTCTCTCTCTCTTTCAGCCTACACACTGATTTCGAAAGGCCACTGCAAAGAAAACTCGGCAATCCTTCTTATTATTAATTCCGAGATAACATTTGAAAATTCCAAGAGCAAACGCGCCGGCAGCTTTTTCATCGCGTTTGAAAAGCCAGCATAAAAATCCTTCTCCCAAATTACAAGTACCTACGTATATATGTATATATATCTATATACACAGCACCTCAACCCCCATAATACGCTGCTTGCCTCGTATACGCTCACTCGCTTGCTTTGCTCGCCCTCGGCCTATACCACCGGCGCCTCCCTCCCCTTGACGAAAAACCTTGGCTTCCTCCCGCACATCCTTCCACCCTCTCTCTCTCTCTCTCTCTGTTTCTCTCCCTCGGCGGCCGGCGGCGGTGGTGGCAGCGGTCCCCCCTGGCGCGCGCCGCGTAGACGACGACGGCAGCGGCGACGACGACGACGACGTCGGCGATCGATTTCCTTCGCTCCTCTCTCTCTCTCTCACTCTCGTGCGCGCTCTCTCTTTCTCTCTCTCTCTCTCTCGCGTATACATATACATACATATACTGTACGCTTCTATACACGAACGAAGAGAGAGAGAGAGAGACGCAGAGGCACGTAGGCTCTCACACACACACACATATACATACGCACGGGAAAACCGTAACTCGCGGAGGCAGCAGCAGCAGCAGAGCGAGCACGAGGCTATAACCTAGAAAAAAGGCGAGCGCGCGCCGCGAGCGAACGCAAGCCAGCTCTATAGCGAGCGTATATACGAGTGAGCGAGCAAGAGAGAAAGAGAGAGACGGAGCAAAAGACCGAGAGAGGAGCGGAAGAAGGGAAATCTCGCGCGGAAGTCGGCGACGTGGCAGAGCGCACCTCCAGAGTCCCTTCTTCCGACTATCTTTCTCTTTTTCTCCTTTCTCTCTTTCTCTTTCTCATCTGAGAACATTCATGTATATATATGTGTGTATGTGTGTGTGTACAGTAGATGTGTATATGGATGGGTGTGTGGGTTGTATGTTTACCTCCAGCAGTAGTGGCGGTGGTGGCGGACGACCGATTTGAGAGCTATAGAAGAGAGAAGTCTGCTATTGTCGCTCGCTGCCAGTCTCACGGACACACACACGTACAGACTCCGAAGCGATGATGTATGCGTGCGTGTACGTGTGTTATAGCAGCAGAGCAGTAGCAGTCAGCAGCCGCAGTAGTCGAGTGTAGCAGTAGTCCGTCCTTCCCTCTATCTCTTTCTCTCTCTTACTTGCTGCTGTCTAGTAGTAGTCACGCACGCACTGCGTCCGTCCTCTCTCTCTCTCTTATCGGAGTTCTCTTTCGGTACTCCGATATATACAACACTGCTATATATGCCCACTAACACACGCGAGCACAGTGACACGCACATACACAGAGATATATAGGAATGAACCACACAAACTCTTCTCTCTCTCCTTGTACACGCTGTGCTGCAGCTTATACACACAGAGATACACTTACACACACACACACAAACCGCTGCTTGCTGCTGCACGTCGTCGACAACGAACGCAGGCGGTTATATATGTATATAATATATATGTGTGTGTGTATATTTATAATCGGCACAGGGGGGCGGCCGATAAACAACGCGCTGCTGCTGCTGCTCACTCACTCACTCGCGCGCGCGCTGACACACGCGCGCGCACTGCTTTATTTTCCGCGGCTACGATCGCGCACGACTATACTGCTTCAATACACAGCGGCGGCGGCTGCGGAGCGGTGGCGGCAGCGGCGCGCGCTCTCGCCGTGTATGTCACACTCTCCTTTTTTCTCTCTCTCTCTCTCTCTTCCTCGCTCACTCGCTCGCTCCTTCGTCGTGTGTATATAACGCACGCGCGCACGCACGCACTTATGGTTGTAGTACTCACGGACGCGTATATGTATGTATGTATCTCGGGGTTATAACCGAGGAATGTCGTACACACACATATACAAAGCGCACACACGGGCAGGCGGCACACGGACCGGTCCCTGTTTCTTTCACTATCTCGCTCTCTGCACCGTGGTAAGAATACACTACTGAGCCAAGGAGACGACGACGACGATTATAACTACTCTCTACCGTCGACCGCGGCGCCGAGAGCGCGCGCACTCTCCTCTCACACACACGTATAACATCGTGTGCTGCTGATACAATAGTGTATAGCAGCAGCGGTAGCGCTCTGCTGCGACCGACGACTGCGATGCGATCTCTCACTCACTCGCTCGCTCGCGCTCGCAGCTCAGCAGCAGGCGCGCAGCACGTATATTACCGTCCCTGCCCTTTTCCCTGCTGCTGCTGCTGCTGCTGTTGCCGCCGCCGCCGCTGCTGCGATGCGACTTCGGCCATTTTCGCGTGGCCGAGGGGAGCCAGACACAGACGCAGCGCCCCACGTTAAGCCTGTGGCAAGGCGGTGAAACGCAACGCGCAGCAGCAGGCATTTAAATCGCTGCAGGCTGTGCTGTGCTCATGCCAGCCACGGTGTGTGTGTATATAGACGTGCAGCTGATAGCGCTAGCTGCCGGCCGCTCAATGGTGTATATAGCGGTATTGTACGTATGTGTGTGTGATGAGTGGGAAGTGGAAAGTGCGGATATACTTGCTGTTGGTAGGGAAGGAAATGGTTATTGTGCGAAGCGAGAAAATATTAGCAGCGTGTCGACATCTTGGGGGATTTCGGAGAACCGATGTGGTATACTCTGCCGCGGGAGTAGAGCTTCATTTCGATGACGAGGTACTTATGATATAGAGAGCGGTGTGCAGCAGCGAAGTAATTGTATAGAGTTTTTATGCGCGTCCATATATAATAGTTGGACGGTAAAGACACACTGGTTATGTTTTTAGTTATGTAAGGGGAATGCTTTGTTTGTTCTTAACGGTGATTGGTAATATATAACGATGGTTGGGATTGTTATACTGACTTGGAGAAGGTATATAATTTGTGAATTGCTGTGTGTAACGGGAAATGATTTAGCGATGTAGTAAGTTTTGATAAAATTAGGAAGAAAATTATTTGTCACTGACAATATATGTAAGAATTTTATAATGGATTGTTTTTGTTTAGTTTCGTATATTTTTGTAAAATTCTGCTCCAATCTGTAAAAATGCAAATCGCGTATTGATTAAAGATAAAGGACGCTACGCGAACACTGTAACTGACTTTTCTTGCAGGGTCGTATAACCGGCATATTATATATCCAAATACCTTTTTCACTGTTCTGCGATCAACGCGCAATCTGCGTATGTGGCCCAAACGTTTTGTTGCGATTACCGCCAAGATTCGTTTTGATTGGTAACTTTTTATATTTTCCCATATCTTTTTTATAGCTTATATAAAGTTAAATGTTCCAAAGTGTATACAATATTTTTTTTTAACTTGATGAATTTCAATTATGGATAAATATTACTAGAATCATATAGTTTTACACTACATCGCCTATGTAGTAATCCTATTTATATACATGTTGATATCATATTTTTGAGATCGTAATTAAATTATATTGAATCTCAGATCATCAAATCGTATATATTTAATGTTTATAAGAATATTTTCTACTTCTATTAGAAACAAACTAAGGAATACCTTTGCTCAATTTTTCTTATAATGCAAGATAAAGTTATTAATTAATTAATTCATTTTGCAGTTTTTAATAATAGGTAACTTTTTCATGGTACGAAGAAGAACAAATGATGATGATGATGATTTTCTAATCAGAAATCTTAGTCAACAGTTCCATTATTTTCGAAAATGTGTTTGTATTATTCTTCGGCACGCTGAGTTCGAAGTATATAAAAAAAGGGTCCGACCATAAATCCTAAGCCTCTCAATACGCAGTACAGTTACTGTGTCTGTCACTGTGTGTGTCCTTTCTACAAAAGTAAAACGTCTACATTGTGCCTTTTGTATACATCGTTAAAATGAAATATTGGTGCAGAGGAATTCTTTAGCTGTATTAAACTAGGATAATCGTTATCACATTAACGACAATAATTATCTCCAAACGATTAATATGTTATTTATTGCTTAATATTATAGTATACTGCGGGTATATATTATATTCGATATATGGAATATCTTTTAAAATTATTTAATTTTGATTTTGAAAATAAATGTTGCGATCTAACTAATGATTTGTTCTCATTGTAATAATGTACGGATAAGGATTAATTAATAATACAAAATGATGGTGCTTACTTTAACGTGATTTTTTATCTTTTTTTAGTATTAGTACTATTTTGATGCAAAATCCTGTTTTAAAATAAATAAGGTGATTATTTTTTGAAAATTTGCTTATTTAACATATTTAATAGCATCTCAATAAATAATTTATGATATTTTTATAAACAAGTCATACTAAAAATTAGGGTTTAATAAATACAATACGTTTATAAGTATATAAAAATTATGGTTTAATAATTACAATAAACGTACAATATTATGAAAAATGATTGTTATATTATTACAGCTGTAACGGAATTACGAATCCGTGCAAATTCGCGCCTCCCGACCGTTTGTTTACATATCACTTGAATGATGTGAGCTAAGCGCAGAAAGGTCGTAATCTTTACCATTGAAATATCGCACTTTTATCAATTTCGGATCAGATTCGATTTGGTTATCAACAGCTGAGCGTATATGTATACATCTTACTTGAGCATAAACTCTTTCCATCTGAATCAATTTCCAGAATTCACTAAATCAACTGTCATCGTCAGTAGCAGATTGGCATTCGTGGCTACTGAAAAGGACGCTTTCCAACTCCAATATTACGCTGTATCAACGGTAAGATAAATTTACCAATGAATAGCCACCCTCGTGTATGACCATTGCGGCATTGAGCCGAATATTGGGCATATGATTTTCGACATTTATTTAATATATAGAGAAAGCAAAATATATGTGGTTAATATGAGAATTGTATGAGAAATCGTATTGTAAATATTTCGCTCAAGGCGCAAGGATCACTGCTTGCTCAAATGTTGAATAGTACAGCCCATCTATTACACATATTAAGGGTACCATTTGGCTAATAGATTTACATCTATTTTTATTTGCCATAGTTTTGACTGTAAATCACCAAAAGATTTACATTACCTTATTTACGAATATTTACAAGATAAAAATCGTAGGCATTTTTTATCGTTAAAAATAAAGTAATAAGAGATTTGCTATTCTCGTGTGAAATTATTTACTCAGATCAGAATTTATGTCGCGGATAGTTGGTGCTCTCTTAAAAATAATTTTACATAATAATATAAAAATTCTACTGACAGATAAATCAACAATGTATTTTATTCACTCACAGTAAAAATACTATTACTTTCATGAAGAATTTTATTTTTAATGAAATATTACAAATGCGAACAATGTTATTTAATAATTTTGCATTGCTTAAGAATATTCGTGCCACTATCGTTATTCCATCATTCTATGAAATTGGATTTAAAAAAAACAAAATACTATTGGTTAGTGTCAACAGTGGCAGTCAGTCAATTTTTTATATTTCAAATATAAAATTATTTTATAAGTATCTTTGTATTCTTGATATTCTTTATATGAGGCGTTTCATGTCAAATGTCCCAGCGCGGCGCGCGAGCGTCAAATCATGTTATTTCTAACTCGTGTTTATGATACTAAAACGTACTTAAAAATACTTACTGATAAGCCTATCCAACATATTTTTTCCTCAGCTTTCCAATGATGTAGGCAGTTTTCCTGAAAATTTTCATTTTCACCTTCAAAAAGTATAAAACGTGTTATATCTCAAAAAGTGTATTATTAATATTTTTTTTACCCTCTAGATCGAAAGCTGAGCATTTTTTACGTAGGAATAGGTATTTTCGAAAAAGTGCCCGAGATGTTTTCTGCATGAAATAGAAGACGAACGAGTAAGCGCAGCACGATTCTAGTGCGGCACGCAAATCAGGCGCTAAGGCGGAGAGAGTCAGCACGCCGTATTTCGCGCAAGAATAGCGCTGCATCTACTCTTTCGTCTTCTATATCTCGCAGAAAAAATCTCGGGCACTTTTTGGAAAATACCTATTCCTATGTAAAAAATGCTCAGTTTTTGATCTAGATGGTCAAAAAAAATATTAAAAATACACTTTTTAAGATATAACACGTTTTATATTTTTTGAAGGTGAAAATGAAAATTTTCGGGAAAACTGCCTAACCATTGGAAAGCTGAGGAAAAAGTACGTTGGATAGGCTTATCAGTAAATTTTTTTAAGTACGTTTTACTATGGTAAACACGAGTTAAAAATAGCATGATTTGACGCTTGCGCGCCCCTGGTAGAAAATAACCCAACTAAAATGGCTTAACTGCAACGGTTGGTCAAGTTTTTGGGCCAACGAATAACAA
>JAWWEQ010049494.1:0-13361 GCA_035583055.1 Torymus tubicola
TAAAACTCTCCATAATTTGAATATGTCCCACTTTTCCTATACAATATAGTAATTTTTATTACAAATTATATTTATATATATTATATTGTTTCTCTCCGCGTGGTCCTTGTCTCTCTCGTCATCCTTTGCCGATGTTGCCGAATCCTCGAAAAGAGAGCCCATATCAGTGCGTGTACATTATTGCATGGGCTTTGGCTACGGCAGCGAGCAAGGCAAGGGCGAACGAGGAGACATAGCCGTTGCCAGCTATTCGCTCGTCACATGGTGCAATAGTACTTTTCTCCGCACGCAATTGTTTATTAACAATATTGTTTATAAGCTAACATTTCATTTTCTTTTACAAAAATAAATACATTTCACATATAAATTAATTAATAATTTTAAATAAATAATATTTTTAAGTGCTTTTACAGTAAAGCAAAAATTCTATCTATCATTCAATTTTTATTTACAATAATTACAAATAAATTTTCCTAGATCTAGATCACTACACGACTAATGAGCCCACTCACTGCAAATCATGCACTTTACCCAGTCTTCAGTGGATTCTGAATATAAATATTGGCAAAAAAATACACATTGCGTCGTCACAATCTTTCTGCTTATTTCTATACAAAAAAAAAGAAAACACAAAATTCATATATATGTTGTATGAACAATACGCTAAATATTAATTATGCATTATTTTATGTATATTATTACTTATATTATGATTATATGGAAAAAATAAGAAATAAACTATCCGGTTTTACCCCAATGTTAACAAAAAAAGTAATTATTAATTTTTTACAATTGTAAATAAAATTAAAGCCAGAACAACGCGTACCTATTAGTTGTAAATATTATAAGGCTATATACTTACCGAAAGGATATGTTGCTCCGAGGAAGATTACTGACACAATTACTGTTGTAATAAACACAATCTCGCTATTTAAGAAATATGTGACTTCATCTGAAGTCAACAATAAGCTATTGTTGATATAACTAACGTATGCGAAATGATATTAGGGACATTCTTAAAGAGGTACTGCATGTATAATGTAGATGGTACTAGTTTTAACCCATGAAATTGATAATTCCGGTTTTACCCCAGTATACGGTTTTGCCCCAGTCTCCTCCTACTCTATTTATTTCTTTCACGAAATGAAAACAATTTTTTTAACACCGTATGGAAATTGACAAATTCAAATATTTTAGAAACATATATTCACGTAGTTAGAAGTTCTTTTTCTAAATTGGCACATTTATTGGATCGTAGAAAAAGTTGTGCCACTATAATGATAAACTCACGTAAAATCAAAGTGGTAAATACCACGGCGTTCCAATACAGTTAATAACAGTTAACAAATTTTCGTGTCTCATACATAGAATTTTCAAATCTTTAATTCCTAAGCCTTTGAAATACTATGAAAATTCTTCTATGGGATTTTACAATATATATTTCTATTAGTATCTAGCTGTTAAACAATATTACGAAAAATCCTAAAACCATATTTGGGATAACGCAGACGTTAAAAATTTTTTAGTCAATTACTATCAAATTGAATAGTATGCCCATAACAGCAGCTCTGGGCATTTCATCCGCAAACCCAAGTATTCCCAATTTTTCCTTGCAGCAAGATAAACAAAAAGATAAGAAACATGAGACGACTATATATGTTCATAGGCAGTGCTGATAGCTACAAGTCATACGAAGTTATAAGGACGTGCTAATAGTGTGCACTACATTACAGGAGTAAGAGAGAGCGCACCAATAATACAAGCCAGGCTATTAAAGCAAGAGAGAACACGAAATAATAACAACGTGCCATAACAGTAAGAGAGAGAGAGAGAGAGAGAGAGAGAGAGAGAGTGCATCTAAGTTGATATACATAATACGAGAGCGAGAGAGAAGGACACGGAGTTTTTCGAGATTTACACATGAAGGGGCGTAGCGAGCCACAATAATGAAGTTTGAGAGGGAAGTTTGATAGCAATAGCTCTGAGTAATTGCTCATACTCCTGATCGGGCCTATTGCCGTTGTAATTGTACGCAAGTCATGCAGATTTTACGATAATGGGTATGATGATAAGGGAAAATCCAATCCTCGTAGGGGTCATTCCTCAAATATTGCCGGAGAGTTAGCTTTAAAAAGAGAGACGTTGGCGAACGACAGGAAGTTACCGTTGAACCGCTAATCGATTCAGACGGGAAGTAGCCGAGTCGCTGACCAAGTCGCATCGAATGAAAAAGAGATTGCCTACGACAGTATAGAATATTGAAAGAATAGTGTGAGTTATGTGTGTAGCAGGTGTGTTTCTTTGCAGTTCTGGATTTTGTCTGAGTATCTTCAGAAACTGGATTGCTGGAATTCGAGATAGTATTTTAGTACAGGAGACGTGCTGGGATGGGGTTCACCATCCCAATGGGTAAAGAGGCCACTATTTTCAAACAGAACTGATGGGTATTCTTCAAGCTGCTTAAACCCAACCCGTGACGTCCTCCAGATTGATACTAGAGGGACATGTATTACTTAAGAAACTAGCAGAACGTAATCGTGTAACCGTTTAATGGGTCCCCGAACACGTTGGCATCAAGGGCAACACGGTTGCTGATAGATTGTCGACACAGGCCAGTAAAGAACCCTTTATAGGCCGTGAACGCTCGCTCGCTACCATAGCAAGGGACTGGGCCAAGAGGCATCAGGAGAAAGTACGGAAAACACCAAAACGTTCTTAGGGAACAGAATGATAGGATCAAGCAAATCAAAACTACTTCAGTTAAGGAGGAAGGACATGAAGCTACTCGTAGCAATAATCACTGGCTATAACAATCTACGATTACATATGCACAGGATGGGAATAGTCGCATCTCCACTATGCAGACTGTGCATGGAGGCGGATAAAACGGCAATACATATCCTGTGCCACTGCCCGGCTCTATCTATCAAAAGACACCAAAGTGTCGGAAGCATTAACCTCGATGAAGGTGCTGTAAGAGAAATGAGCTTGACAGTTTCACTTATGGAAAGTATGTTGAAGAGATCCGGATATCAGACGATAAAGAACACATATATGAGATCCAGGCGTCCGCAGAGGGTGCCCAAATGTGCGTTCAAACGATAATATGAATACTCACGGAGTTCCTGCGTTGGCAGAGGGATTCTTGAGGTATAATTAGAGCTTTCAAACCGAATATCCAAGGGGTCCCTATACGCGCAGAGGGCTCCTCGATAAGCGATCAGAAGACAATGAAAGTACATCCACGGGGTCCGAGGGCACCACAGAGCTCCTCGATGAACGCTGGGAGAGATGCACAGGGACTACGCAAGTCTCAGGGGCTGCGTGCCTCACCGTTATTCTGATTATTATTGTTATTAAAGATGCTTAATTTAATGCATTTTCACAATCTAAATATTTTTGATTCTAAAGAAAGTGTTTTTTCAAAATCTTTAACTTTCGATTTTTTTTCGAAAAAACTATGCAGTTTTCGATATTTTCTTTCTATTTAATTCGATATTTGCAGAAATTTACAAATAAAAATATTTTATAGAATTTCCCTACGGTAAATTTACGTATTATTATATAAATTATATTTTTTTATTTATACTTACATATCTGGATGAAAATTATTTAGCCATGTTTCCATTATTGTACTAGCAGACATAGCTAAACCAGCCCAAGAATTAAATTCGTTTGGATGTAGACACAGGTCTAATTTGTAATATTTCATAGCACGATCCCACTGAGTACTACTTTTAAAATAATGATCTGCAATTAAATAGTAAATATAGGAAATTTGGCTCGACAAAGGAGTTTTCACTCGTGGAAGATCTTTTATATCGCCATGTAAATAAGCGTCCATTTCTTTTTCAATTCTGGCAGGATTACTATGCAAAGGAATAAATGAATACATTTTTTTGAATAAATTGACTGTATCTATGTGAATAGAATCAATTCGCTTAGAATCGAAATTGGGTAACTTTGCCGGTTTGTAAAAGTCAAATAAGAGCTCACAAACTTCCCATGTCAAATCCATATGACTTTTTACATGTTCATCAAAACTTTTTGATTTTGATCTATTACTAGTATTAAATTTTCCTGGGTGCCCAAATAAGCAAAAAATTATTTGTTCTATAGGCTCTTTCAATTTCTTTTTAATAGGAAAATACAATGGAAAATCTAATTTAGGTATGATTAATTTCAAAATAAATAATAATAATTTTCCCTCATTTATGCAGCACCAACCATGACGTCCAAGAAATTCATGAGCCTTCAATAAAATTTGTATTGATGCTGGTATATCTTCGTCATCTTCATCTGACCCTGAATGTGTAGAAGAATAAGATTTGTATTTCGTTGTTGACATACATTTTGCTCTTTGCTTATCTTCTTCACTGTGTAAAAGTAAAATGGATTTATAAATTCTATTTTTTATCAATTATTAGAATTTAATCTACTTAGTAATTAACTTACTATTGAAGAATATGATGAAGTAAGATCCATGGTGAAATAGTTTCGATGGGTATATTAGGAATATTATCCAACACATCTAATTGATGGCAAACTATATGAACTAAATTCTGAACAAATCTTGACTGACGATGTTCTGGCAAATACTTAACTATAAAAAAAGGACAAAACTTATTGTGAAAATATGTTATGATTATATATTTTTTTTAAAATATATTTACAATTCAAATCACATAATCATTGTTACAATATTTTCTTCTGAGATGAAATTAATATTTAGAAATATACTGTTAGGAAACTTCCATATACAAGCTGTCCCATTTTAATCGCTCACTCCCAAAAATTGGCAGATGTACCCGGAGAAAAAAATAATAAATACAAAAGTTTTAAAGGGGGCCACCTAATGGTACCAACGACTTTGATTTTGAACGCGATTTTCAAAGTTATTTCAAGCTTAAGTGTTTTTTTAATGGTAACTGCTATTTTTGACCCCAGAAATGGAAAGAACAGAAAATTTTACGTTCACATAAGTACTCTCACAAATGTTCTGCTCTTTCCATTTCTGGAGTCAGAAATAGCAATTTCCATTAAAAAAACACTTTAAGCTTGAAATAACCTTGAAAATCGCGTTCAAGATCAAAGTCGTTGGTACCATTAGGTGGCCCCCTTTAAAACTTTTGTATTTATTATTTTTTTCTCCAGATACATCTTCTGCCAATTTTTGGGGGTGGGCGATTAAAATGGAACACATTGTATATAGATATACAATGTATGTAGTTGAGGACGCATAATGTAAACATAGTATATCTATATACGGGGTGTCCCAAAACGACTTGAACCATCCACTAACTCTCCGGGACGAAATCCTATTAAAAATGTTAAATACAAAAGTTGTAGAATTTTGAAATAGCAATTCAGTGGTGATCTTTATTTTGACCTTGACTTAAATTTTTAAGGTCAAATCAAGGTCAACTTTGAAATTTCAAATAGAAACCCCTACTTTTTATTCCAAAAATCGATAAAGCGCAAAATTTTATATCCAAATATGTGTTTCTGAATTGTTTTTTAGATGTCCTTAAAGGCCATATAAAAGTTGATTTTTTTATTTACTTGTTCGGATTGAACAGAGAAAAGTGTTGCAAGAAATATGAGCAGCGCTTTTAATGTCTAAAATAGGGTATCTTGTTATAATTTTAAATTTGCGACGACGACCTTGAAATAGTCAAGGGCAAATAAAAGATTAATGAATTAGTCATTAAAAGCACCACTCATATTTCATGCAACACTTTTATCTACTGCTCAAACCTGACAAGTAAATAAAAAAAAAATCATCTTTCATATGACCTCCAAGGACATCTAAAAATAAATTCATAAACAATTTGTAAAATTTTGTGCTTTATCGATTTCTGGGATAAAAATAATAGGGGTTTCTATTTAAAATTTCAAAGTTGACTTTGATGTGACCTTGAAAATTTAAGTCAAGGTCAAAATCAAGGTCATTGCTAAATTCCTTTTTTTAAATCATACATTTTTTGTATTTAACATTTTTATAGGATTTCATGCCGAAGAGTTACTGGAGGGTTCGGGTCTTTTAAGCCAATCCAGTATATCGCCACCCCCGAATAAAAGGGCGCTTAGAAAACGCGCTATCTCAGCGGTCGGTTGGAAAAAGCGCTATTTCGTGGGCTCATATTTTTTGCTCCGATTTAGGTTGGCAATACTAACGATACACCATTCATATTTGATTTTAGAAAGAGAAAAATTGTATTACAGTATTATACTAATTTCTGATTTTTTGACAAATATATCCAAATTTGATATTGTGTTTCAAATTATACTGTACTTTTAAGTCCCGGACTTTAGGAAAGGGAGAATGATAATTGTCTTTTATAAAATTTGTAATTTTTTTATATATTATTTTATTTTATGTACCGTGTTACAGTGTATCCTACATATGCGCTGCGAATTCTTGTATGGCAGTTGTAGTTGGTTGGAGTATAATTCTTCTTATTTTTCTAGTTGAAATCTTGTTACACTTTTCTTATGTTTTCGTTCTTACCGTCGTTTTTCGACGGGAGCCGACGGAGTTCTCGGTGGACGAATCGCTGTGTCGTAAGAATTCGCACTAGCATCATTTTCCGTTCAAAAAATTACTGATGGGAGAATTTAAAGAATACGTTATGGACGTAACACCTCCCCCCTTAGACTGTTGAATATCGTAGAAATTCAACAAGTAGAAATAATTTGTTAGCAGCAGTAATTTTTTGTTACAAGGGTATTGTCATTTTTTGTATCGCATTTAATTTTAAATGGCAATTTATGAAAGATTATACTAATACCTATGAATAATAATATATATAAATAATAATCGTCTGGACCTATGTAGAGACGTTCTTTTTCTTTTGTTCCCGTCAAAACTCATTTTTCCAAAATTATGGATAAATATTACAATAATTTAATCTTAATTAACCCTTATAAAATGAATACATGAGAATTACTTTTTTAGTATAAAAAGTTGTAACGATTGCAATTTCATATTTTTTAAATTAAAATTAGTATCGTACAATTTTATTTCCTAAATATGTTAATTTTTAAAATTAGCACAGTAGTATTTGACTTTTGTTTTCTTGTATAAAAGACGCGGCGCTGTCCGGTTGCGGGTAGTGGAGGCGCGTCACAACTGTTCTATTCTCAATTCTATATATTGCACACACGACATTTGTTGCAGTCACGCGGCTACTCTCATTCTCTCGTGTCACGAAGATGGCCGCCGTTCTCTCGTGCGGTACTCAGTCACTCACCGTCGTTCTGTCGTGCGCCGTACGATGACTCTTCAATACCTTTTACTCGCGGTCGCGCGCATAATTCAAATCTCTTTTGTAGTTCGGCTAATCTATATACACGCCCATTACATCTTCATCTCTTTTGGAATTCTCTTTTGGGTACGAACAATTTTTTTTTCGATAAATACAGTTGACTTTTGCATAAAATTATTCACATTATTTTTTCTTTTATCATAGGTTGAAGGTTTAGGAGTGGTTTCCTTTTTTTTGGATTAGTTCTATATTTTTTTTTATTCAAGATAGAGTAATAATTTAATTGATCCCTCTAATATTTTCTACTGTGTGACTAAATTATTATATTTAATATTTTATTATTTAAGAACACATTATTTTCACATATAACATTTTGTTCAATGTTTCATTCTAATAAGACCAAACTGAGATAATCTAATATGTAATCGCAATATTTTTGGTTATTGTTAAAAAGGAAAAAGAACAATATATATAAATTTCAAATTATCAACGATGTATTGTTAGTTGTAGTAATATTTCTAAAATTTATCATGTATGAATTTTTACGCTGTCTTCATAAAAAGTTCTTATAATTTTATTATTTAAACTCATTTCCTTTCGATCGCATTTTTTAAAATTTATTAGCTTTTTTGAGAATATAGTTGCTTTTCACAAAATACTAAGAAGTTGATATAAGCAATTGTGAACAATTAATGATTTTAAATAAGAAATTCGGTAATGTTTGGATCACCTTCGGTTTACCTTCTAAGTGACCAAGAGCAGGACGGTCTTACTTCAAGTGAAAAGTTAGGCTGCAACGATAATTCTCTATTGCTGTATTAAGTTAGGAAAATGAGTAGAGATAATAATAGATTAATATTCAGTATGTTGTTCAGATCCTAAAGCAAAAATATTGTATTATTGTTTATTTTAATAGCATGGCAAATTCTTATATGCTGATCCCTTTCATGTTTATTCGTAGTTGGTTTTTTAATTGGCTATGTTTTGTCTCCCTTTTTGAAATATTCATGGTAATAAATTTATTGTAGTGATCTATCAATTTAAATTTTTTATTTTTCGCAAATTCTTTAAAATATTCTTTATAATTAGGTATCCATTTTATTTTTTTGACGTTTTTATTAAATGTTACTTTGGAAGGATAGTTAAAAACTAATTGTAATTGATCGACTTTTTAGGACTTATATTTAGATTGGTTATTACGTCATGTTGATTATCGAATATTTCTTTTAATTGTTTTTTATTATCTAAAACTACTTTATTATTATTTAATAAATTATTTAGATTTTTTATATCATTTAATAACGACTCTTTGGAATATGATAATTATATATTCTTTTTTAACGGATTTTCAAGCGGTTTTTTTTTTGTAATTCGGTTTGCATTTGAACATATTCAGAATCAAAAATAAAAATTTTGTTTAAAACGTGTTTAATGTCATCATAAAAAGTTACTATTTCTAACGAATTATTATCTTTTTTATTATTTTCATTTGAATTTTTACTGTTTTGATTATTTGTGATTTGTGGTAGGTTCAATTAAATCCATGAATTTTGTTTTGTCAATATTTTTAGTTTTATGATTATTTATGCGAATTTCGTTACAGTCAATGAAATTAATTTCATTTATAGCACTGTGTGACTTAAGCCCGCACTTAGGTCACGCCTATCCGTGACCTAGGTAGTACTTTTTTGCACCGTGTTTATCACACTCGCTGGGCTCGTGCGCTAACCTCACGGTGCAAAAAGGACCACTTAGGGCACAGATAGGCGTGACAGCGGGCTTAGGTAGGCAGTGCTATAAAATCGTATACGATACGTGCTACCTAGGTCACACGTATCGTAATGTATTATAGTATTTTCATGCTTTTTTGTTATTATTGATTTATTAACTTTTGATTCATCAATAATTTTAATTTCATCAACTTTTATAAAAGATTTGACAATGAAATTAATTTCTATATCATTATTTTTAGATTCCTCTATGATATGAATTTCTTGTTTACTTTTTGTAATTAATTTATTTTAATCGTATATTTCAATATTAGGTGTATGAATTTTATTTTTCTACATTTTGAATTCGTTAATTGATTCTTCTACTGTATTATTGTGAGATTCAACATTACTAATATTTATAGCCTGTTTGAATGATTCGCATCTTTCAATAATATCATCAAAATTCCAAAACTTACCTTGCATTATTAATTTTTTTTCTTTGCAGTTATTTATTTGATGTCCAGTATTATTGCAAAATTCACAAATTTGCTTATTCTGAAACTCTTGATGAACTCACAATCTGATGTTTCCTGATCTTTGTCCATGCTTATTATCCACCACATCATTTTTTTGTTTTTAGGGCAGTATCTTATCGTGTGCCCAAGCTTGTTGCATCTCTTACATAACATAGATAGGTAGCTCTTAATCGAGTGTAACTTTCTACCACAGTTATCGCATGATTTCGTACATACATACTGATCGTGTCCTCTTCATTCACACTTTCAACAACATTCATATTTTGTTATAGTAGAACATTGTGTCACTATATGCCCTATCTCTTGACAATATTGGCAATGGTTAATTGACATTTAATTCCATCTACATAAATTTATAGAATGACCTTCGTGATTACAATTGTTGCAAAATAATCTTACTTTATCCTTTGCTATATTGCAAAAATATGATACATGATCCTTACTTTTACAATAAACACATGCTGCGTTTAAGCAAAAGAAAGCTTCATGATTCTTATCTTGGAATATTTTACAACAAAACATTTTAGTTAATTTATAATAGCATTTTAAATCTTTTTCTATAGTATCATAAAATTTCTTTTTTTTCTTATCTTCTTCGACTGGATTGTTATTTTATTTATATTTTTTCTTTCTTTTACAATTTTATGTAATACTTTTCTTGTGTTTTTACTGATTTATTTGTACTTAAATTTTACTTTTTACACATATTCTCATTATACTAATCTTTTTTATTTAATTTTTAGTTTATATTTCCATTGTTTTATTATTTTATATTCATTATTTTCAATATCATTTCATTAACAAATTTTTATTGTTTATGTTTATTTGCTTATAGTGAATTGATTGCTCTCATTTACAGCTTGTCCTATCTACTTCATACTTTTTATTTGGTTATTAGTAGGTTAGTAATCTCGACGAGCCGTACAGGTTTATTTTCGGAAGTTTAGACGATCATGCTACAATGATCCTCTCCACTTCTCATTGCAAAACGAGAAGGTCGGAAACAATTAGTAATATATGTGTTTTAGTGTGTGTGTGTTTGTGTGTTTTTGGTTGGAGTATAATTCTTCTTATTTTTCTAGCTGAAATCTTGTTAAACTTTTCTTATATTTTCGTTATTACCCTCGTTTTTCCACGGGGGCCGTCGGAGTTCACGAATAATTTTCCTGAGCGACTGATGCGGACGGCGCACTTCGCTTCATTTATTAGAATTATTAGAATAATTATTTAGGTTAAAGATGAGCGAGATCATCTTTTAAATGGTCGTATTTGAATTGCGTTAAATAAAAGTGCTTGCGAAGTATAATTGCTGCGTGTGTATAACATGAATTTAAAGAAGTGTGTCATGTTGCGCGATGATACACTTCGTCGCGGTGTCGCAACTCTATGTCGTAGGAATTCGCACTCGCATCATTTTCCGTTCAAAAAAGTACTGATGGGAGAATTTAAAGAATACGTCATGGGCGTAACAGTACTTGTAATGTACTAGAGCATACAGCCTTCCTCTTCAAGTTTAAATTATCGCGCGCACATTGGCACCGATCCAAGTCGATATATACTCTCGGTACTCAAAAATTTAGCAGCTGAAACTAGTGATGAAATTGCCTTCGCAGTACTCAAGACAGTTGTTCCTATAATCAAACGGAAAATATTGTCGGAACGTGTGCTCGAGGCCGGTACAAGAGAGATGGATGCAATGAAGAGGAGGACTTGGTGTCGCGATCAGGCGCATTGCCCTCTTGTATAGTTAGGCTTGAAAGTGTGAGCCTAGTCAGGGAGGTGATGCGGGCGAAGCGCACGATTGCCCACAACTACCTTACAACAAATGACGTTGACCCCGCGCTACTTGGTCCGGTCTCGGCTGCCTGCGTGTCCAACCATAAAATATATATTAATGAAATGTTGCCTCAAGAAAAATTTGAAGCTTTTAAAAGTTTACGTACCATCGCTCAGAGGTTGGGCATTAAATATGTTTGGTTCTCGGGCGGCCGTTTCCTGGCCAGGCGTAAGGGCGACGAGCGTGCTCATGTGTTTGCCACGTTATTCGACATGCATCTCATTCAGACGGCGAGCCAGTCTGCTCCTAATAAACATCTGTCACAAGGTGATAAAGGTAGTGTACTGCCTACTGGTAACGATGGAAACGTTCCAGTGCAAGGGGCAGACCCGGCAGTCAGACTACCGACGGACGGATGCGGGGCAGGGGTCTCCTTAGGGCGGGGTTTAACAACTGACGCTATTAGACATCTGTTCTACGCAGACGACCTACAGATATACATACAAACGACCAAAGATGAGATCCTTGAGAGCATCGCTCAACTTTCCAACGCGGCGCAAATGGTGGCTGGATGAGCTGGTCTTCATCTCAACGCTGACAAGACTCGTCTACTAAGTTTAGATCTCTAGCCTTTCTCCCGTAGATGGTCAGCGGAGCTGTTAATGCCATGGTGCACATGCTAGTCTTTTGATTTTATTTTATCCATATTATTAATTTTATTAATTTTATTAATTTTATTAATTTTATTTATTAATTTTATTAATTTTATTTATTTTATTTATTAATTTTATTTTTGTTGACCTCGTAATTTTAATGTATTTCTTTGACTTGCGAAGTTTAATTATTCATGACTATTTTTTTTTTTTTTGACGTCGGAATTTTATATTTCTCTGACTTGCAAAGTTTTATTGTTCATATCTATTTTATTTTATTTACGCCACCATCATTGTGTTATTATAATAAGTTGACTAATTTGATGCACATGCTTTTATATCATTTAACTGATAACCTTACACAAATTGTAATACAATTGTAAATATTTTTTTGCCACGATGGTAAAATAATGTAAATCTATCTATCTATCCCTTTTTCTCTCTCTCTCTCCAAGTAAGTTGATGGACGTTCATCATTTCGCTCCTACAAGTAAGCGTGTTTTACTCAGTTATTAACGATCCTGGTCGAGTTGAATTGTTGCAGTGTTTGCCGACTCCTGCAGGCTCCTCGTACATGGAGCGAATCTGCGTGGCTTCATTTTTCTTTAATCCAAGGAGTCATTTAAAAAAATTTTTTGGTTCAGTCGCTTTGAGGTTAGGATACATAGCTATTTTAATCATCGCAAGGCAATTTCCATGTATACCGCACATACGCATGCGCACCACCAATTGATGTTTGGAAACTCGGCTTACCGGACGACCAGTTAGTCTCGCGACCGCTAGGAGTATGTCAACCTACTACTAAATACTGGTCTCGAGCATATGCATAGAGGAAAAGGAGCCCCAGACAGCACTCAAGCTTCCCGTCGAAAAACTCGAACAATCTACCACCATTTGTTGCCCGGCCCCACTGCTCCTTAGTGGGAAGAGAAATCATTCTGCACCAACTGTTGCCATTTTACCGCGTGCGTTCGAGTAATTATTTTTTGGCATGGCGGTAATTTTAATCTAAATTTTAATTTTAATTTTATAACCTTATATCCGTATTCTTAATATTGTAAATAAGCATTTTTAATTCGTATCTTTTATAAGTGTGTTCAAGCGTATGACTTTATTAAGGGTAGAGTACAGTTGAAAAAAAGTTTTTTTTATTTTTAAATAAAATATAAATTGTAATAGACCAGCATATTTAACACCAAAAAATATAAATTTTTGCCAATTTTGATGGATTTTTATGCATTACATTTGGACTTATCCCTAAAACTACCATTAAAATAGTATTTAATTCAAAACACTCCATGCGTCTCCAATTTTTTTGTTTCTTCCTGAGATTCTAATTTCATATTTGTAGTACCGAATACTAAAAATCCTTCAAGAGATAATTTATTTAAAATTTTTATTTTTTTTATACAGTC
>JAWWEQ010049495.1:0-13356 GCA_035583055.1 Torymus tubicola
TACAAAACCAAAACATAGATTATAGTTTTTGGAGACTAGGACCTCTTGAGTAAAGCATAGACCGTCTGTGCAGTCAGCCAGAGTCCAGCAGCACATGAGAGAACACGAAATGAAAAGACTTAGAATTATATTCACTTGTGTTCTCTTCTTATTTTTACTGAACCTGCTTCCCATAATTCCAATATTTCAGACGTACACTTGAAATTTGACATCGATGGAGGAGGTCATTTTTTAAAGTTAACCTTGAGCGTATGGATGGAAGTGGTGCTAATCTCTCGAATAAAAACGAGGAAATACGCCGAGTTTACGATCAAAGACAAAAAGATCAGGACGGTAGACACCATCAAATACCTCGTGGTTACGCTAGATGCGCGGCTAACGTTGAAGAAGTATCTCCTAAACGTTGGCTCAAAGACATCGGAAGTGGTTCGTCCACTGGCAGGCCTTATGTCTAACATAGGAAAACCAATGCTGCCATGACGGTCCCTTTTTTCTCCAGTAGTGACTTCCGTAATATTGTACGGAGCTGGGCAGAAGTTATGAGTAGCCATACGAGCTGCAGAGCCTGTTACTGACGGGCAACAAATGAAGGCCGAGGGATCCACCGTATCATCCTAGCTGTCAAGTAATGAATAGGCAGGAGATGTGGAATCATCACCATCTACTTCACCAAGATGCTTACCGGGCACGGCTGTTTCAGCAGCTATATACAGCGTATCCACGTGTACCATATTGTGCACAGCCCGGAATGTCCTGTAACCTACGAAGATGGTGGACCTGGGGCCTTCCACTGTTCCGATATCCTCGATTTCAAAATAAGAGAGAGCAGTTCTGAGCCTCATGGAAAGATCCTCTGACACCAGAGGGCATTGGCCAGTATCTGCTCACTTCGCAGAAGAATTGGGGCGCGATGGTTACACTCGCTACGTCCATCATGAAAGACTAAACTCGCAAAAGAAAATGAGGAATGGACAGATGTGAGGTTGCGCCGGGCCGGGTGGCGCGAAAGAGGGCATTTATGCAGTGTAAGACGAAGGGGTTTTAAAAGGTAAATTCTGGCCTGTCAACGTCGGGAAAGTTCCACATACAGGGCGCCAGTTCTAATGGAGTAGACCATAGGGGAATAGGGAACCGGTAGCGCTAACAGTTTAGTCAACTGTGCGAGTAAGGCTCACGTCATAGATGGTGGCACACGTCAGCCGGCCGGAGTGGCACAACCCTCTCCGGCGCAACTGTAGAGAGACCCGCCCTGCTTAGGAATGCAAAACGGGCTTGAGCCGCGCGCCACGATGCTTGCGACTTACCGGTTTGAGATGATATTCAGAAACACTTACCTGGGCGGTTTGTCTTCTCCCGTCAGCTCTCGGAGTAGATGCCAGCTAGCTACAGTAACGCGTAGGGTAGAGAGCGGTATTCGGAGAAGAATTTAGGAAAAGATAGGTCACGAAATGATTAACTATTCAACACGCAATTAAAATTCACTGGGGTTTATTCAACGTAAAGAGATGATAATATAACTGAAACGTGCAGGCCCAGGCTTTACGCCACGATTATGCGTAGTTAGCAGCTCGCCGCTGGCTGGCGAACGCACGCTGTTCGCGGGAGACGATTAGCCAGTAACTCGCCACTACTGGCTATAATATAACTAACGCGCGGCTTGGACACGCAAGTCGGCGGCGACGATGCAGCCATCGATAATTCACTCGAACGGCGAGTGAATTCCGCACGCACACGAATTTACAATGTACGGTAGTAAGCAGCGAACTTACTTCGTAGGCTGGCCAGTCATGCGCGATCGCACGCAGAACAGAGGTAGATGCGGCGTCAACTTCTTCCTTTCGAAATAGGCGCTTCGGGAGTCGGTTGCCGCCACTCGCCATGCTCAGTAGATACGGCAGCAGTCTCGGCTGTTGTGTGAGTCGGGTGGAGGTGCATCTCTGTCAATCACGTGCGTTTCTTGTAGCGAAGACTCGCGGAAGGAAAGTTAGCGCGTACACATTGTGCCGTGTTGAAATTCAAGATGGCTCCTTCTCCGCGTGGGAGCTGCCTCTCACCGGCGTGAAGTCGTTGACGAGGCCGCCTTAAACAGCCAGATAGTGCGCAGGTTCACGCTTGGCCAGACTGCGCGCGCGTTTAAATGCGATCTACGCACCCATTACTATGGTGCTTAACCTTATAGCTGCGAGAGTGATCGATTTATCGACCAGCAGTCAGGTCGGGGACTCTACCTGAGATATCCAGTAATTTTATGTATAAATTTTGCATTTTATAAGAGGTCAATTTGTACTGAAATTTCGCCGCAGCTAATAGGTTAAAGCAGTTCCTCATCACCTCGGAAAGAAACACATGTATGAGGCGTTTCACCCCAACTCTCGCAGTACGGCACGTGAGCGTTAAGGGTTCATACCACTTTACACGCTTAAAATTTAAGCTATATTTATAAATTTTTTTATAGTTTCTGTAATAGATATTGATATGAATCTTTTTGAGTTTAATGAAGGCATCCTTAAGGTATAGGAAACAATTTTTTTTTTAAATTTTACATTGTTTATTTATGTACAACTGTAATAACCGTTGAGAGTCTCTAAAAAACGGATGTTGACGGCGTGCGTGATTTTGAACCGAGAAATCATCGGAAATACAAAATTCAAAAATTTAGATTCAGTAGGACTGTGGCTATCGCCAGAACTACGATAATTAAGTTTCATGTAAAAATAACAAAATTCCGGCTGTTCAAAAAAATCATTTCGAAAAATCGTGTTTTTTTGCTTCTTTTTTCGTTTGATAAATATAGTTAAAATTAAAATTTTAACATAATCCTAGTTCCGGCGATAGCCATACATGTGGGGAAGACATGGTCAAAATTTGGTAATGACCGGTTAAATACTTTTTGGAAATCGTGCACGCCAACCGGAAAAATGAGATTTTGAAAAAAACGCTTTTAACCCTCTGAGGTGCACGTTTTTACTGAAAAATCAGCGTTTTTTTTTTTAATCAATTGTTTATAACAATAAAAATAACAACTCAGTTGGCCTTATTTGTGCTGATGATTACATAAATTAGTTACTCATCAGGTCAGAAAATGATTTATTTTAGCTTAAAACCTCAAAACTTCAATGAAATAAACAAAAAACGAATATACGATAGGTGTCGAATATACTTGACGCCGCCCCTCAAAGGGTTAAAGTTTGAAGCCACAACCCGCACGCCGTAGAGTGCGATAAAACTAAAATCGACGAAACTCAAACTTGCAGTGATCAGATCGTTTTGAAATTTTTACACAGCATTTATTATGTTTTCCTTTCGAAATCCATTAAAAAAAATAATGGTTTTTATACACGACCGCTACTCGTGAGAGCCTTATAATTTCGCTAGAGCGAAAACTTCTTTAGAACTAAAATTTGAGCTATACAAATGATATTCCTCTTATCGAAAATCCATTTTAAGCATTTTCCAAAATGTATGTATGTCTGTACGTTCGTACGTAATCAAGTTTCCAGATTATCACAGCAAATTTTTGATGGATTTAAACGAAATTTTGGAAAAACATTCCTCTAATCATATCTAACCGGTGGTCTTAAAATCAGAAAGATCGATCCAAAAGTTTCGAAGTGCGACAACAAAGAAAAATCTCAAAAAATTGATTTTCGAGCTTAACTTCTAGAAAAATTAATTTTAAGCTAATATTTACTGGCTTATCTGCTAAAAACTAATAAAAAAACACCTTTTCTCTGTTGGAAGTTTTTTTGGAACAAGTAATATTTACCAACTTAAATATGAAAAAACCGCAAAAAAGTAAAAAATGGACTATTTTCAACTATAACTCGACAGGATTTGTCTTTACACAGAAATGTTGAATACAAAAGTTGTAGGTAATAATGACAAAAAAACTTTTTCTCGTTAAATATTATTATGTAAAATTAATTCCTGGCACGTTACAGCTATACAACGTATTTAAACGCTTAAATATCATAAAAGAAATAAAATGAACATTTTTAACGAATCTTAACAATATTTTAACGAAACGCTTGTCTTATTATAGGGAGAACCCAGACTTAATTTTAGAATGATCCATTAAAAAACATAGAAATGCGAGAAGAATGTAGATTTCGGAATAATCTATTTTTAAGCATGTCGTATAGAAACATAATTTTCTATGTATATCCAGTACATGAATAATTAGCTTTATCAAACTGAAACAAAGCTTTTATACGTGAATTATTTTTCACTATAACTTTACAGGATTCAAACCGAAAGATTAAATACAAAAGTTATCGACAATAAAAATACGAAACTTTTTTCCATTGAACGTTTTTTGTATAGTCAAATCCTGATGAGTTAAGCCTAAAAATTCGATTTCAAGGGCCTAAAGATATTAAAAGAAACATATTTTTGCTATCTTGAGAGAGAGAGAGAGAGAGAGAGAGAGAGAGAGTGAGAGTGAAACAAGAAGTTGTCCGAACAATAGCAGGTTAGC
The DNA here is from genome assembly GCA_035583055.1 of Torymus tubicola. NCBI lineage: Eukaryota > Metazoa > Arthropoda > Insecta > Hymenoptera > Torymidae > Torymus > Torymus tubicola. Next base: position 4,478 of record JAWWEQ010049495.1, read on the forward strand.
CGACCTTTTAGTGATGTTGGCCTAGCAGGATAGCTGACACATCCGTAATGTTGGATTCTTGACAGGTCCTCTTGCACTTCTCAATCTTCATCTGCCTCCTTACAGAATACTATATTCTATAAATCTACATGTCTCTCTCCCGCTCTCTTCCACAATACTGTGTTCTACCTGTAAAAGAAAAAAGTCTATTAAACTTGAATCTATTATGGCTTAGAATATAAATATGAAATAAATACTGGGTGCAATAACTGCTATACCTAACCATAACTTTTCTGCAAACACACTGTAAAGCTAACCCAACAGTTGTAACCCATGGTGTGTTCAGCTGAAAGAATAGTATATGCCTGAAGTAACAAACTAATAGTAAGTAATGTTACATTGAAAGTCTACTCACCAGTGGAAGAGACAGCAACAGTTATCATGAAAACTCATTCGCAGGACAGCAATAATTATGTCAGGATTCCTCTCAATGCACCACTAAAAAAAACAAGCATAAGACAGAGACAGTAAACAGCCACATTCTGTGGCTGAAAAGTCTTAAAAAATATTCCGTTTCTTTTCACATTTTATGTAATAGTTACAGCCTGCTGTGCTCATACCAGACAAAAAACTAAAAATCAAATTCCCATAACATATTTATATAACTGTTTCCATACAAAATTATAAATGACTTGATTATTTAAAAACTTAATTCTTACTAGAGAAGAGTTCTGGAACCCAAAACCTTCTAAAGTTAGTATACTAAGCACAAAAAACTTCGAAAATGAATTAAACTTATGAATTAAAACCCTTTACTTGCCTAAAAATAATCTGACTTTTAATATTAATAAAATTATGTTCTTTCTAATAGCGCTTAATTTGTAAAATTATAGATAAAACAATAAAATTAATTAGAAATTTAAATATTGATATAAAATTCTCTTAAACATATTTATGCGATAAAGAGATATGTACAAAGTTTAATGAAATGACTGCAGTATGACTGTATCTTCAAAATAGTTACAGTCTACTGTGCTCATACCACACAAAAAACTAAAAGTCGAATCCATATTACATATTAATATAACTGTTTCAATACAAAATTATAAATGAATTTATTGTTTGAAAATCTAATTCTTATTTGTGAAGGTTCCGGAACCCAGAACCTTTTGTAATTAGTAGACTGAGTACTAAAAATCTTGAAAATGAATTGAACTTATATATGGAAACTCTTCACTTAAATAAAAATAATCTAATTTCTAATATTAGTAAAATTGGGTACTCTTTAATTGTGGTCAATTTTACAAATTAAAGAAACAACAGGAAAATAAAATTCCCATAAACACATTTATGCGATAAATAGAAAAATAAAAGGTTTAATAAAATAACTATTAAACTTTAAAAAAAAAAATACAGAAATAGTATATACAAACTGAAAACAAAATACATTTTATCACGTTGCTGGATAATGACACTATTATCAATAAATAATTACCAGAAACATGATAAAGAGGTATACTTATACAAATTCCTCCGTGTACTGAACGTTTCTCTTTCTTCTTCAACGTTGACTGCAAATCATCCATGCACTAATATCACCTATGTTTACACTTCATCTCGCGAACAACGCAACCTCGAAGAGGTTCACTTTTGCAGCATGACACAGATGTAACCTCAGCATCAATCTCGAAGAGGACCTCGTGTGCTGTAGCAGAAGATCTTCACATGCGCTAGAGCAGCTGGTATGATCACCCAGCACACGTACATTCATCGGTGTGGGTCCTTAAACACACGCAAGTTCGAACGCCGGCCGATACGGCGTCAATAAGTCGCGCCCAATACACGGGCTAAAGAGAGATACATACACAGACAGTTACTACACAACATCAAAAACTGAAGATCAAATTCGAACAAGACTTCATAATCGGCAGCAGAAGATCCTCACATCCGCTAGATCAACTACCACAACATCTCAGCACGCGTAATTTCTTTGTTGTTTATTTCGAAACTCGTGTGCGCTCGAGCGCCGGTCGATACGGCACCGATAGCCGTTTGTGCCGCGCACATATAGGCGTACGCGCACGAGAGAGAGAGAGAGACCATGAAAACACAGGCCAGGGGAATGAGAGGGGGCGTCGACTGTCGCAGTCACAGCCGACGGCAACCGCACTGGCTATGATAGCCTTATGTATAGGGCCCATGCAGTACTCTTCTTTAATTTTAAATAGAATAAGTACTTCTATAAGTATTTCTATTTAATTATAATTTTAATTTAAAATAAAAAATAAACGTGTAAAAATGATTTTAAAATATATGTAAGTTCGTACGTTTGTTTTTAATCGAGTTTCCATATTAACTATCGGAAAATTATACGAATCTGGTCGTTTTTTTTTAATTGTATATAAGAATATAAAAATATCAATTCAATTGTTATGTTTTATTTAATTATTTATTTATTTTTTTAAAATTAAAATTACCGAAAATTATCGTGTTTTGCTCTCATACAAAAAAATTAGCTTTAACTCAAAAATAAAAAACAAACATTTTCTTGTAAAAAATAAATCCGTAAACGCGATTTTAAATATTCAACGTTGATAAAAATAGACGTTTTTTCGCTCTGACTTATCAGGATTTGATTTTACATAAAATTGCCAGAGGTAGAAAATATGTGGGTGTAATAAAAATAAAACTTTTTACTATTTAACATGCTGATATAAAATTGATTTCTTGCCACTTAACTTACAAAAAGGTTTTGAAATGTCTAAAATCCAGAGAAATATTAATTTTTTAAATTAACAAAAGAAATTAGCATACTAACGAAATCATATGGCACTCTTGAATAATGCGGTCGTGCCTATAATGTAAAAACGAAGTTTTTACATGCGACGAGCGAAGCAAGGAGTGGGGGGTTGGCGTGTCGAGCGTAGCGAGACATGCAAGGGAGCACAGCCCCTCTAGTTTGAAAGTGATAAAGTGGTATGAACCCTTAAATCATGCTATTTCTAACTTGTGTTCATGATACTAATGGGGGTTTCAAAAAATGTTTTGATAAGCCTATCTGATGTATTTTTTCCTCAGCTTTCCAATGGCGTAGATAGTTTTACCGAAATTTTTCATTTTCACCCTTGAAAATTATAAAACATCTTATATCTCAAACAGTATATTTTAACATTTTTTTGTCTGTTTTGATCAAAAGCTGAACATTTTTATGTATGAATGGATATTTTTCAAAAAGTGCTCAAGATGTTTTGTACGAGAAATAGAAGGCGAAAGAGCAGGCGCAGTACAATTTTAGCGCCGCATCTACCCGTTCGCGTTCTATTTCTTGAAGAAAGTATCTGGAGCCCTTATTGGAAAATATTCATTCCTACGGAAAAAATGTTTATAGCTTTTTGCTTTCGATCTAAGTTGGCAAAAACATTAAAATATACTTTTTGAGATATAAGATGTTTTATAATTTGTAAAGGTGAAAATAAATTTTGGTAAAACTACCCATGCAATTGGAACGTTCAGAAAATAATACGTCGAATGTGAAATTACCAAATGCTGAAAAGTTTATACAAAATGTGACTTTCAAAATAAGACCTTGATGGAAATAATATTTAAACACAGAAAAAGTTACAGGCAATTAAAATTATTTAAACACTGAAAAAACCCTGTTTTCGGTTAAATCCTCAATTTTCATGATTTTTTTTATTTTAAAAAAACTTGAATCTTTTTGTATAACATATTAAATGGGAAAAAGTTTGCAAATTGATAAGAATTTTTCTATTTTGATGTTTATAATTTTACTAATTTATTCGTAACAAAACATCACATGTGACTTTCGCCTTAAATATATTTTGAATAATGTTTTGATTCGTAGAAATAAGCAAAATTATTGGCATTGATTTTGGAAAATTGTAAAAAATTGTGCTTACGATTTATAAACTTTTTCTCATTTAATGCGCTATACAAAAATTTTCCGATATCAAGGATTTCAAGTCTGGAAGGAGCCAAATTATCGGATGAAATAGGTGTTACATAAACACGACATCATGGCAACGATGAGATGGTGATTACCTAGATTAGTGACAGGCAATCGAACCTAAAAAGATTTTGAAAAGAGAACGAATCGAAACTCAAAATACAATAAGAGATTATCGCCACCATCATCTTACAAGTTCCTGACATACTCTTTTGGCGGCAAATTTGGTACAAATCGTTGAGCATTGGATTTCTTAGAAATGGGTATCATCAACCGGAGAAATCTCGTTGTTATTGTCACCTTGGTGGTCATCGGTGGAATTGTCTCCCACCGTCTTTTCAATCTTTGAAACAGGGTTACAGCAAGAAAATGTCAAAAAGAAATTATTACGGTGCTGCCTACTCACGGGCATGACATATCGCTTAAAACTTATGGAAAATATATTTTGTGAACATTAAAATAAAAGATACAATTTTTTGTTTATTAATAAATATTTAATTATTTTTCATAAATATTGTAGTTCAATATTCACTTACTTCCATCTTGACGTGAAATGTTTGTATGAAGTATAAACTGGTAAAGCAAGAGCTCTTCCATTAGTGAATACTTGAAGGGATATTGCTAAATCGCCTTTGTCAGTTCCAGAACCAAATAACCCAGAATATTTTAATAAAGGATCACTCAACAATTTATCATATTCTGGACGACAGACCTTTCCTTCTAAAGACCCTCTAAAAATAAATTGAAATATTTTATAATTAATACGAGTTTGGGAATGCCATAATTTATAAGTGAGTAACATGCTGTGGGTGTTAAAAATGAATGTGAACAACATTTGCATAAATTAAACTATAATATGTACTGAAAAACTATCTATAAAATTTTAATTATTACATAATTACATCATGAATCACTTACAAGTAGTTAGAAGAATTAATATAAAATGTGTAAATGTTACAATTAGGGGTTGAATGTATAACTGTTACAAAATTGGTTTGTGTATGTGCGCTATAATTTGCGTGTGTGAGTTTTTCGGTGTGAGTGTAAATGAAATTTTCTGAGATAAGTTGGGAATCACTATGAGAGTGCTAACCATACAATAAGCACCATAATTAAATATTATTGATTATTGATTTGTATTTTTACTCCAGATTCGTGATTAGAGGAATTTAAATCGTAAACTAAAAGTTATTCGATTTAATTCTTATTTTACTTTTTAAATTTGTTTTTCAAACAATCTGTTTGACTTTCGAATCTCCGACACTATTTTCTATTTTATACGAAATAAAATTAAATTTAGGAACATCAATATTACGATTTACGTATGTTTTTGATCTCAGTAAAAGATAATGACTTATGCTAAATTTTCGGAGGAAGAAAGAGTATCTTTATTAATGATGAGAAGTTGAAGAGATCAAGTGTGGTTTTATGATAAAGTTCGGATGTTATTTAATCGCACTTTTCGTAATAGAGATAAATCAAGTTCTGTCTTAAAATCTACAGACGAAAGGACTGTAAGGCACTTTATGGATCATAGAACTGTCAAGGATCTTGAAAAAAACTTAGGTAAAATCTGTAGCGACTGATGAGAAGTAGATTAAAATATTTAAAGCATTTGTTGAAAATCCGCATCTTAATGCGGAAACAGTACGAAAAATTTTGAAAAGCATCCATTTGCATCCTTACAAGATCCATTTGGTACAGGAGCTTAATGAAAATGATCCTGATCGTTAGATAGAGTTTAGTGAAATGATAACGAATAGAATTAACAAAGATCCTCTTTTTTTGTACAACATAGTTTTTTCTGATGGAGCTACTTTCACTCTAAATGATAAAATGAATCATGCCTGGATGTTGGAGAGTCACACACAATATCCATAAAAAGTTAATATTTAGACTGGCATCTTGAATGATACACTCATAAAGTCCTTTCTTTATCGATGGTAATCTTGATGTGAATACGTATTAATAGCGGCTTAAAAATCAAATATACCAAATATAAGAGAAATAGCAGCTGATAATGATGATGATGGTTTCAACAGGATGGAGCAGCCGCTCCTTAAGGTAGAGACGTTCGAGTGTATTTACATTATATTCAATTTCCTCATAGATGGATTGGAAGAAGTGAAATCGTATGGCCTGCTAGGTCCCCTGATCTGATGTCCCTCGATTTTTTCTTTGGAGTTAGTTAAAAATTAAAGTAAATGTTACTCAAAAATAAAACTTAAATGAACCGTGCAATCGATTATGTAAGAAACCACTTTAATTGATAGAACGATCGTCCGTAATGCTGTGTCTTACTTTAAGAATCGCATAGCTTCTTGTTAAGAAGCTCAAGTTTTGCAGTTTGAATTGTTGCGCTGAATCTTGGAAGAAAACATATATGGCGGAAAGATTCAAGATAATTAGGCACCCCAAAAAGAACAAATTTTATTACGTCCACGTAGTTGTTTCTGGGTAATGTTAAATGTAAATAAAAAAATAACCCTGAAATAACTTTAAGGGTTCATATCAATTTATCACTTTTAAAAAATCAGATATTTTTTTACGGATTTCGATAGGAAAACATATAAAAAATGCCGTGTAAAAATTTCAAAACGATCTGATTACTGCAAGTATATGTTTTCAATGTATCAAAAAGTATTCAACCGATCATTTCCAAACTTTTACCACGTCTTTGTCATATGTATGGCTATCGCTGGAATTAGGATTACATTAAAATGGCAATTTTAACTATATTTTTCAACCAAAAAAAGGAAGAAAAAAAAAACACGATTTTTCTAAAAAATGTTTTTGAACAGCCGGCATTTTACCTTCGCAAGCGTGCGTGAAACCGGCATTTTGCACACCTCGTTTCGCTCGGGCGACAAACCCACACTTGTGGCAAAATCATTTTATCGCACTTGTATCGAAATGTACTATTTTTATCCTCTGAGCGTAACATGCATTTTCTCATGCCTGTCCATCCTACGTGAAATAGTATGCACTGTCCTTATAAGGCGTGAAATTCAAACATGCGCAGAATCTACTATTTCGCGCTCAAAAAGTTCCTGACACTCTTGCTAGAATCTCTTGTTTTGCGCTCTTGGTAAATAATCTATTATTCTGTGTTATTTCATTAATGAAAACTTGTGTATTTTTCAGTATGTATATACTTGTGTTTATCCACCTGCAACCTATGTGACCAAGTAAGTGCCTGTACCTCAGTCCATACCTCATATAACCTCACTACTATTTTTTTTGACGTCTCGAACCCCAAAGCGGACCATTAAATATTGCTGACTGAACGTTAATTTGTTTTAGTTCTTAACGTCACATTCCGTAGGCTTAAACGGCAAAAACGAATTCGCAATACTTCTCGAACACTTTACCGGGAGTTAAAAATCACCTAAATGATCACCGAAGTTGCATAGTCGTACTGTAGTTGCCCATCCAAGTAGTAACCGCGCCAAGCGCTGCTTAATTTTGATGATTGGCCGAGGTGCGGTTTCGCTATTTTATCAATCAGCCGGTGTGCATTTTTCAGTAAAAAGTGCATAATCCGTAAATTTATTTTTTATTTTTAATAAAGAACGTTAAAGAGGACTCAAAACTGAATAAAATTAGCTTGACAGTAGCAGTTTGAAAAATGCATTGAAAACATTTTTTTCCAAGTAAGAATTTTCCTGTAATTTTTCGGCATTGCTAAACGCATACAATTTTGATCGAATAAAGAAAATTAAAAAATATGTGCCAAATAATTTTCGGAGATGTACGTAAATATTTTCATTTCTAAATAGGTAACATAGGCATACGCAGACCACCTGATTTGAGATAAATTCGGCCATGTATAATATAGTTATATTTTAACCTATTTAAAAGTCCTTGATTTCAATACTAAAAGTCACTTCATATGTGGAATTCACTGTGCTTGCGAATTATTCTCCTTTATGCAGCTCAACGGTCGTGCAAACAAGTTATATGACTTAACCTCTTAAAGCATCTCTGGACAAAAGTCGGAGCAGCCATAAACATAATTCTGTAAGCAATGAACTCGTATTATAATTTATATACTTTAAATATACATATTAATCTTCTGTTCGTCTGTCGCAAAGATAACGAGTTAGTTTTCGTAAGGGTTCCAAACTGTGAAGAGACGAATGCCTTTAATTAATAGTCCCATTATTTTATTGCTTAAGAATTATTAATCAACTACAACTACACCAGGTGTGAATATCATGTGTGTATTGTGCGTGATTAACTCTCATTCCCTTTAAATTGAGTCGCAGAATACACTACAACTTAACTGCCACGTGCATAAAGCGTCTTGCGCTGGCACCGCCCTACATCGAGTACAGCATCTCCCCAGTCTTTCGCGTTTTCAGCTTTATCGGCGCCTATACATCTAAGAAGTGCTTAAAAGACAACTAATAATTAATAGTGGAGTGAATTTTCGCACCTTAAGTACATCCTAATTACAAAAATTCACTGTCACACCAGATGGATTAGAGTTCTATACTCAAGCATTTGTGAAATTAAAGCTTATAAAGGGCACCCCAAATTAAGATAGGCAAAATGCCACTGCTAATGAAAGTGATAAATGGCAGTGGTTTCATATAATACTAAAAGAAGAATTTTCTACGATTTTTTCGGAGACCTACCTCCCCTCCTTATACCAGTAAGGCCGCAAAACCGCATTTTTCGGACTTTATTTTTTTCTCCGATTCTTTGAGGTCAAAAATTCTGAAAAAAATATGAGAGTATAGCTTATGAACAATATTTTTCACCCGATTTTTTAAACTTTAGGCGCATTCAATACCTAACCTAAAAAAATAAAAAAGAATTAAAATTTATTTTTTCTTAATTTATTTTATATCTTGTAACGGGCGCTGGTATAAGATCCGAATAATCATATATACAGCGTCGCGAGATTCGAATCTCGCGCACTTATTCG
>JAWWEQ010049496.1:0-13352 GCA_035583055.1 Torymus tubicola
TTATGTATTTTATATGTATTAATATTTTAAATTGTTTTTTCAGGTCATTTTTTGAAGAAAATGGGATAGGTGTAAGATCCCCTTAAAGGCTATAAATTTGATTTATAGTGCCATACCCAACAAACAATTGGAGTTTGTTTGTGAAGAAGATCTAGTGTATATAATAATAAAGAAATTGGACGATATGTATTTGAACGAGTCTAGAGCGCTACAAATTGTGTGTAGAAATAAATTGGAAAAAATGAGACGAGAAAAGTATAGTGTATAACGTGCTACTAGCCAGGGCAATCTGGGTAGCAGGTTTATGCTGAGAAGACTATAGAAAGTCACAAGTGTTTTTAATATCTAAATGTGAGTTTGACTAAAACAAATGCAAAATATATATATATGTTTCAACAAGGGTGATCCAAGGAGGTGGTTATTGTGGGTCGCTAGAGAAAACTATACAATTGACAAGTAAACTTTAACATTTATTATAAACTATGAAAAATAATTAGACATAGATAAAATTAATATATGACAAGCAATATGTTGAGCGCCAGCTGGGTCGCCCCCAGCAATCTAGCTAATTCTAACAAAATCTACAACAAGCCGATCTAACACTTGGTCACGGTAGAGCAGGGTAAGGGACGCAAATTCAAGCGCGAGATCGCGAGCGCTTTGGCAACAAACTAAGTTTCGATAAAGGTTTCGAAATGGGCGCGCGTTTCGGTAATAGCTACAAATACGTTTCGACAACTAATGCGCACATTTCGGTAAAATACGTTTCGATAAACTTGTAACTCTCGATGACGACTAGAGCTAGATGCGCAAGCGCGAGAGAGAGACTCCGACGCGATTACGGAAGGTCTGGTCGACTTACAAGCTCGGCGATGACGGGCGAGTCCAGGTGGCTTTGATCATGCTTCAACGATGCTCACTGGTGGTGAGTCTGTGGCGAGGTCAGTCCTGGCATAGCGAGGATGTTCAATGTTCAGACTCATGCTCAGTCTAGGCGGCGGCTGCAGATGCGGTGATCACTGGCGACGGCGATGTCTCCGTACTCTCGGACTAACGGTTAGTCTAGGCGGTAGTCCACAATGAAGTCGATTGCACAGCCGAAGTCAACCAGCTTCGGTTGTGGCCCATCCTGAAGGGCGTCGCCCCAGCCGTGTCTGACTAGACTCGGCTATGGCCTGCGACGAAGTGCCTGAGCGCGACGCGACCACAGCTCGCGATCGCCCAGTCGTGGAATTTTCCCACTTACTACGATCATTTTTCTCATACTGAGCGGACACTATTTATTTACTTGTGCGCCTACGAAGAGCGACTTTAAGTAGCCGGTACCGAGGATGTCAACAATGGTTCGTGTGTAACTTGTAAGGCTCACTTGTGAGCGTAACAAGTGATACAACAACATTTTTCAGTAAATTTGAAAAATCGATGAATGAATTAAAAAGCGCAGGTACAAAGATACGTGAAAAGGAAAAACTAAATTACATGTTGAACAGGAGGCAATTCAGTTACATTGACGATTTAATAGACACGTTGAAAGAAGAGGATCAAACAACATCGTATGTGAAAAATAAAATTCAAATTGCTAAAATGAAAAACAATAACGAGCACAGCGAACAAAGGTTGAATGTATTCGCTGCAAAAACCATAAAGGAAGCTGCTTCAAAGGTGGGAAAATCAGACATTTCGCACGAGAATGCCAAAATGGAAGACAAGCAAGACAGCGGCACAACATGGCGAGGATCAATACTTGGCCGCAGCTAAGAAAGAGGAGGAAGAGGCAACATCGGCAGGGGGCACGGAAACTTCCGTCACCAAGGAACCAACATGAGTGAGGAGATCGGCGAAAGTGCGAACTCATGGATAGCTATGGCGCATGCGGCACAGAGAAACGATAGTCAAGGAAGGCTAGAAAATGAAATACAGTGGTTACTGGGCAGCGGATGTACAGACCACATAATAAATAGCGTAGATTATTTTGATAAATTTATTGATTTTGAAAAACCTGTAAATATATACTTAGGGGATAATAGATATATATAACAGCAACGAAAATCAGAAATGTACTTAGCTATTATGACGCGTTTGGTAAAAAGAATGAAGTGAATATGAGTAATGTTTGTTACGCCGAAAAAATGAATACAAATTTAATAAGCTTTGGGAAATTAACACAAAACAATATGATTATTTCGAAGAGAAATATAGCAAAGATAATAAATAAAAATAATGAATTGATAACTGTAGCATACAAAGAAAATCGAATTTATAAGATAAAGACTAATTGGAAAGAGAGAGAAAAGTTTGTGAACACAGTAGAGTGTAACAATAATAATATGAGTCTGAAGGAGAAATGGCATAGGATGTTAGGACATGTAAATTTCGGGTACCTAAATACACTATGTAAACAAGCATGATTAACGGGCATCCTGAATGAACTTGAATCGGAATCTGAAATGTAAAACGTGTATAGAGAATAAAATGCATAATTTACCGTTTAAAAATAATAGATCGAGAGCGAAAGATAAAAAGGTATTATTTTGAATAATTTCCCAGCATATGTACATGAGTTAAACGGAACCGCGGAAAGGTTTAATAGAACGATAATGGATATAGCGCGTTGTTTACTAACAAAGGCACAAGTACACAAAAGAAATTGGCCTGAAATAGTATGTGCGGCGACATACTTGAAAAATCGTACGTTAGCAAATACTATAGAAAGAAAAACGCCTTTTGAAATTTTCTTTAAAACAAAACCGAGTATAGAACATTTACGTCTTTACGAGTTTCGAAATGAGATCGAAAGGCGGATATGGGTATTCTATTAGGTTACAGTGAGGTAGGATATAGAGTTCTATTAAATAACAAAATAATAGTAACTAGACATGGAGATATAATAGAGAAAACCGTGAAATGTATACGACTTGATGAAGTAGAGTCAAAATTTTCAGCTCCTTCTACTTCGACTTTCTAGACAAGTAGAGGATAACAAAATAATAGTGATGAGGATTTAAGCGATGATAATGTTTTTCAAAGCGCAGATGAGGATAATGACGGAATTAAAAGTAGGAAAAAAGAAAAATCTAGAACTATTGAATGTCCCACGTAGATCTACACGTGAGAGAAAAAGCTCAGTAAGATATCCAGAAAATGTTTCAAATAATATTTATGTAAATTACTGCAGGTTAGATACTCCATATGCATTTAAGGAGGCGATGAGTAACAATGATAGGGAGAACTGGATAAAAGCTATGGATAAAGAAATAAAAAATTTAAATGAAAACGAAACATGAGAATTAGTTGAAAGAATACCAAATGAAAAGGTATTGGATGTAAAATGGGTTTATAGTAAGAAATCTGACGATACATAGAAGGCGAGATTAGTTGTAGGAGGGTTTCAGCAAACAGATGTTATTGACGACATATATGCTCCAGTTGCTAAAATGCAAACCTTAAAATTTTTTTTTCTTTTGTTCTTAGTTTAGTTTAATTATAGAACAGATGGATGTAGTAACAGCATTCTTTAAAATTCAAAGTAAGCACGGAGGTATATGTCAGTCAACCGAAAGGTTATAGCGATGGGGCGAGCAAAGTTTGTAAATTACGTAGAGCGTTATACGGACTGCGAGAAAGTCCAAGAGTATAGTATAAATGTCTGGATAACTATTTAACAAAGATAAAATTTAAAAGGAGTAATCTAGATTATTGTTTATATACTCTAGGTGAAGGTACGGACCAAATTTACTTATTGATATATGTCGAGGATTTGTTAATTTGTAGTAAAAATGAAAAGAAAACTAAAAATTGAAAAAGAGTCTTATCAGAAAAATTTAAAATGAAAGATCTAGGAGAAACTAAAGAATACCTCGTTATTAATATAGAGTATGATTATCGAAATTGTGACATGAAACTAAGTCAAACTAAGTATATAGAGACATTAGCCAATAAATATCAGTTGCAGAATAGTCAATTAAATACCACTCCTATGGAATCGAATCTAAAAATTGAAAATGCTGAAATATGCGAGTCAAGTATTAAATATAGAAATTTGATAAGTGCATTATTATATATAAGTTCAAGTACATGGCCTGATATAAGTTATAGCGTAAATTATCTGAGTAGATATAAAAAAAGGTTATAATCAGACTCATTGGAAATATGCGTTACGAACATTGAAATACTTGTATTTAACCAAAGATTTAAAAGTGAACTATAAAAGAAATGTAAACTGTGAAATTATAGATTGTTATGTAGATGCAGATGGGGCTGGTGATAATGTTGTCAGAAAATTCACATCTGGATATATTATTAAAGTGTTTGTAAGAAACAGTAACAAAGGCTTCAACTTATGCAGAATATGTAGCCTTATCTGAGGCAGTTAGTGAAGTAAAGTTTATACTAGAGTTATTGAGAAATTTTAATGTGAAATTGAGTAATCCTGTAAAGATTTTTGAAGATAATACAGGCGCGATAAATATAGCGAGATATGGAAACTTTATAAAAAACTCGAAGCATATAGAAATACATTATCACTATGTGCATAAAAGCGTGAAAGAAAAAGAAATTCTAATAATGAAAATCGACTGGAATGATAATGTTGCGGATATCTTCACAAAAGCGTTGTGTATAGATAAGTTTGAGAAGTTCAGAAAATTGTTAAACATAATATAATAAATAAAAGTTTACAATATATATGTAAGGAGGCGTGTTGAAAATAATGTATAGTACTACTCTTTTTGTTATCCCCGCCCTCTTCATATACGCATAGTCACTACATATACATACAGATTTAGTATAAATAGCAATGTAAAAAAAATTGGAAAATATTGACACGCGGAATACCATACCGTTCAGTAATTTTTGACTTCACGTTTGTAAGTATCTGGCGACTATTTAGCGGAAATTTTTTATAACTTTTTTGTAAATACGTGTTGTGTAATTAATAGTTTTTGTAATAAATTTATAGCCCTGAAGAGGAGGATCACAAAGCTCTCGAAACGTCGGCATATTAATAAAAAAATGTTTTATATTTTTTATTAACCTGGTAGTACGGTCATTAACTTCTCAAAAAACAATCCAATCATTTGCTACCATTCGCTTCAATCACCGATTGCTTTGTAATTTTCTGGGCACATTCTTCAAGTTTATCCGCGGGGTTTAAAAGCTCCCTACCAAGTCTTCAAGTCTTCGCAAAACGAAGTGACGGTTTTCTGAAAAGCAAAATGTTGATATCGCGAACTGCCGTCTTTGGCGACAAAAGTTGTGTTACGAATTTTCGATTTGGCGAAATGTTATTAGTTAGTATTAAAGTTAGGTACTTAATGAAGGCTTCTACCAAGTTTCAGACCTTTAAGTCTTGAGGGGGCTAAATGGTGTGTTATTTTCGAAAGCACATCCACGAGCGCGAGAGTCGGGATCTTCATGAGACTGCCACGCGCGCGGCACTCAAAGTTAAGTCTGCTTTTCGTCGGTTTTTGCACGATAACTCAAAAGAGATGAGGAATTTCAATATTTTTGATCGGACCTATAGTTCGTGAGATATTTTGAAAAAGCCGGATTTTTTCAGCTTAGTAAATTTTTGTCACAAGGTACGACAGCCCAGATTGAGTTTGTGCAAATGTTCATTTGATTCAGTGAGAAATTTCCTACACCCCTACATTTTTTGTTTTTCTCATAGTATGTTGTCAGGCGCTATACCCCGCCGCTTGCTTTAGCGGAAAGGATTTTCGAAATCAGCATGGCCCCAGGCGGTGACTGCTGCAACGATCCTCCACGCTTATTAGTATCAGCGTTCTCCATCATGGCTCTCATGGTGTACGACGCTGCATGCACCGTCCAGCGCACAAAGCTCTCTCCGCCGCGCGGCCTGACTCCTGCCACCATGCCCGCTACTACCTATTATTTTCCGTGTATACCAACTCGAAAAAACACGATCTTAGTTAATATAAACACATGAAAAAATCGTTTTTTTAATCATTTTAAATAGTTTTTTCTTCGAATAAAGAGAACTAATTTTTTAACAACTAAAAGACATGTAATTTTGTCACCTCAAAAAGTACTTCATTTTTTCTTTTGAAACAGCATCTACTCTCCAATATCGAATAGAACCTAATTTTTTTACTATAATAAAGCACTAGATTTTATCATGTATCATATTGGCCCAAATGACACATGATAATTCAAGTGTTTTTTTTCCAGTGTAAATATGAGGAATTCTTTTTCAATAGGGTAACTTCAAATTCTGTTTAATTACAGCAGAAAATTGTCGATTTTATATATGGGCAGTTCTCTGGTGAAACGAGAGGTCAAAATTTTTTTTTCTTTTAAAATCCCTTAAATCGTTTCGTAATCATCCCATATGTTATCCAGAATTTTTTTAGATTTTTTTCACTTCTAGTTTTTTAGTGGCAGATGGTCAAAATTGGTGATTTTAGCATTTTCTGCATTTTTGACCGATTTTGATTAATTTGTAAACCCTCAGGGAAACATTTTTCACAATAAACACAAGAGACCTTTTTTTTGTAAAATTTTCTTAGTTTTTCAATAAGAATATTTTCAAAGCTGTATGTATACACTATCATTAACATACCTCCAAATGAAACATTAAAATTCACATAGAAAAAAACCGATCAAAGGTATGGCCACCGAAAAATTTATGGAGATGCCTTTTTATTGTAAAAAGTATCTGTTTTCAGACCTGTATAAGAGATTTTTTTGAAAATCAAAACCTAAATGAATTTTTTTAGGTTATACAATGATCTCGGCCTGTTCTGGGATTTATACAGATACTTTGTACAATAAGAAGGTATCTCCATGAACTTTTCGGTGGCCATACCTTTGATCGATTTTTTACTGTGTGAATTTTAATGTTTCATTTGGATGTATGTGAATGACAGTGTACACATACAGCTTTGAAAATATTTTTTATTGAAAAACTTACAAAAAAAAAAAAGAAAATTTTACAAAAAAAAGGTTCTTGTGTTTATCGTAAAAAATGCTTCCCTGAGGATTTACAAATTAATCAAAATCGGTCAATAATGCAAAAAATGCTAAAATCACCAACTTTGACCCTCTGCCACTAAAAAACTAGAAGTGAAAAAAATCTGAAAAAATTCTGGGTAACATGTGGAACGGTTACGAAGCGATTTAGGGGATTTAAAAAAAAAAATTTAACCTCTCGATTCACCAAAGAACTGCCCGTATATACATATGGCATTTATCACGTTTTTTATAGGTCTTACTCGTTAGGGACTGATTTTATATAAAAATGTTAAATAAGAAAAAGTTTTGTTTAAATATTATTTACAACTTTTGTATTTATCAGTTTTATATAAAATCAAATCCTGCTAAGCTATAAACGAAAATCGATTATTGTAGGTACATTTAGGCATTAAAAATCGTTTTTTGGATTCAACACGTCAAGAATTAATTGTAGAAAAAAATGTTATTCAGAAAGAAGTTTTATTTTAAAATTATCTACAACTTTTATTTATTATTTATTTTTTTATTTATTCCAGATATTATTTAGTAATTCTGCAGAGGTAAATGCAATCAGCGCTGGAGATACCAAAAAAAAGATAAAAAAAAAGAACATATATAAATTTAGATGCTAAAACTTGTAAACTAAATAGGAGCAGCGGCAGAGTGTTTGCCACATGACTCTAGGGTCGTGGGTTCGAATCCTCCCGCCACCTGACCTTAGTTTTTTTCTGAATTTTCGTCGACTGAGAAGAGCTCTGGGAATAAGAATTTCAATCTACGCATTTTTACGTGGTGATTTTCGAATTTTCGGGGTCCTCTAAAGTTGCGAAAAAGGAGGGCTAAGGCGAGCAAGCTCTGGGGTGCTCCTACCCAGAGTAAACCGTGACTTCTCCTCCCCAGTGGAGGTGCTCGCCCTTGCCTGGCATGAATTGAAGTCACGATGACATGGGCCTTAGGGGCTGCTAACCCCTCCAGCCGTCTTAAGCTGGCCTTACCACTACAAACCAATCCTCGGATGAAAACAGCAGACGACCCACAGGCCGGTCTGCGCCAGTGACCTCTCCCAATATTCAATCTTCGCGGATAACGCTATCTTCCGATGCGAATTTCCGGAGTGCGAAAGAAGCTTCCAAACGACCATCGGCAGAGGGCAACACCATTGACGTGCCCACACGGCCTGGAACGACCAACGAGTCATCGCAGTGAGGCGGACATTTGGTTAGATAGTCAAAGAATCCTCCCTTCTCCTCATCGAGAAGCCGAGCTGACTACCCAACGAGTCCGCTCAATGAACCAGGCCTTGTAGGAGTCGTTCCCTCATCAAACCACGGCAGCCATCAGCCAGCACCGACATTCCCCGGTATACAAGAACCTGGTCCGACAACTCTCCAACTGGGACCTTCCAGGAGGCGCAGCCCCACCATCACCATCACTGAGACATGGAATGGGGCCGGCGCCGGGACAAGGCGGGGTTTCTTCTTCCTCCCCGTCCGCCAGTCCTCTGCTTCCATACTTACCGCATCTACCGACAGTAAACACCACCGGCTTCCAAGCAGAGCGCCTCCAGGACATCGTATGCGACGCTACCAATTTCACCAAGGACGCCATCCTTGAGCGACTATCTCTGTACCTACGAGACATCTTTCTACCTTGCTCGCACAACCATCGACCACCTCCAACAGTTCAACACCAGCTGAGTCGAAGGAAGGCCAGGCGCAGAGAATATGCCGCTACGCAAAGGCACTAGCGCTCCAACTGCATGCGATGCATAAAAAATATTCTAGGTGACGTCGAGGATGCAGAAACACCCTGCCAGAGCCGTAATGGAGCCATATTGGACTACCGTCTTCACGCAGCGGCCAACTAACAGCAAACCAGAGTGCACGCAGCGCTCCGTCCACGACTCCATTGCGAGGCCAATCAAACCGGAGAATATCCGAGCAGCACGACCGTCTCTGACTGTCTCACAAGGGCCTCATAGGCTGACAGCTCGTCAGTTCCGAGCCACCCCTCTGGACATCATCACGCGGATTTTCAATCTTCTACTCTGGTGCGAAAGACTGCCCAAGCACCTGGCGGCATCCAGGACCATCTTCATCCTCAAGAAATCTCAAGCCACTCTGTTAGGAGACTTGAGACCTATCTCCATCTCCTCCGTCCTCGCTAGAGTCCTCCACAAGATTCTATCGCAAAGAATAGACACCACGATTGAGATGGACGATCAGCAGAAAGCCGCTGCCGGGACAACACCGTTCTCCTCGACGCCCTCCTACGTAGTCGGTATCAAACGTTCAAGTTCACCTACGTGGCAATGCTAGATCTCACGAAGGCCTTCGATAGCGTGGAACTCAGTGCTATCATGGAGACAGCTGGCCTCCCTCCTCTTCTAATACGCTACCTCAATGATCTTTACGCCAGCAGCACCACGACGAAATCGGGCACGAACTGGTCATCACAGCCGATTGAAGTAACAAGAGGAGTGAAGCAGAGAGATCCTCTATCACCTGTGATATTCAATCTTCCGGAATGCCGCTCCACTTATAACATAGGACTGTTCGTGCTATGGCTTTCGCTGATGATCTGGTACTACTTACCGACTCGTCGGTTGGACTACAGCTTCTACTCGACCAAACATCTACCTTCCTGAGGACTTCTGGCCTTCTCTTGAACACCAGTAAGTCCCACACGGTTTCTATCACAGGCGATGGCGGTCGCACGAGGGCCGTACTAGATGCTGAGCGCGCATTCACCATCAATAGTCAGCCATTACGTCGACCGATCCGGCTAAACAACCATCTCAGTCCCCTTCTCGACTGGTTAACAAAGGCACCATTTAAACCACAACAGCGGATCTTCGCACTCACGTTCGGCGCACTCCCCAAAATTTACTACCACATGGCTTTGGGGAGAGTTAACATCAACGACATCTGCAACGCCGACAAGATGGTGCGTGCCTTCCTGAGGCAATGGATGGCTTTGCCGAATGACATATCGGTAGGCTACTTCCACGCCTCTGTATCGGAAGGCGGGTTAGAAATTCCTTCCCTACGCTGGCTGGCCCCACTCCATCGCAGGGACCGCCTACTTGGATTAGTACCCGGACGTCGTGAGCAGAACATCTCCGACTCATACCTGGCTAAAGAAATCGGCCAGTGCACATTGCGGCTCACCGAGAACGGAACCACCCACACCACCTCAGACGACATCAATAAGAGGTGGGCCGCAATCTTGCACCAATTCATCGACGGCTCAGCGCTCAAACTCTCCCACCAATTCACCAGCCAACAGGAATGGGTGGCTGACGGGACCTCGTTCCTCAAAGGGTGGCAATATATTAATGCCACAAAGTGAGGATTGGAGCGCTGCCGACCCGATCTCGAACAACCAGAGGGAGACACGGTGATAGAATGTGTCGCGCGGGGTGCATGGCGCAAGAGACCAATAATCATGTCTTACAGATCGCCCCCGCGACCATAAGGCCAGGATTGACAGACACGATGCCGTGCTCTCTTATCTTGGTCGGAACCTCAGACGTCAGGGATTCCAAGTACAGGAGGAGCCTCACTACCGGACGCAAGAGGGACTCAGGAAACCGGACTTAGTGGCAACGATGGGCACACTCGGGCTGGTGATAGATGCCCAGATTGTCGGCGAGCAGTCGGATCTCGAAAGAGCGAGAACCGTGAAGATAAGGAAGTACGCCGACAATCCCGACGTCGAACGAGCTATATAGCGAGACTGGCGCCACCACTATCCTGCATTTGCCAGTTATACTCTCCTGGAGGGGAATTTCGTGCAAATCTTCAGCATCAGATTTTCTATATCTAGGCACCATCAACCGGAGACGTCTCGCTGTTATCGCCACCCGGATGCTTATCGGTGGAATCATTGCACACACAGCTTTTAACCGCTCGACCGCAGTCGCACGAAAAGGACGTTGATCGAACAAGATTATCCCCCCCACTTACGGTGCGGCCTGCCATACAGGCATAATCTACCCCTTGTATTAATGTATATAATTGTAAAATAATGTAAATAATAATCTAATAAAGGATACAATTTTTTGTGTTCGTCTAACAGTAGGTTTTTTGAGGGGCTCACTTTTTACCTACCTAAACCTACCTAACCCTTCCCGCATTCTCCCAGTTACGCCTGTGGGACGAGGGAAACGTTTAGGCAAATCACGTGGGATAAATCATGATTAGGAAAACCCGCCCCGGGATACTAGGTGTATCTATGTAGGGCGCATTTATTGTAGCTTAAATTCCGAAAATTACTAAAAATAAACTGGTGCGGCTGGTTGAGATACTCATAAACTCATTAATAAATAAGGAAATAAATGAAGAAGAAATAGACAAAAAGAATAACAAATATAATTGAATAAATAGAAACGTATATAAATCAATTTTTCAAAATTAAATACAGCAATAGAGAATTATAATTGCAACCAAACAGTTTCATTTGACGCAAAACCATTCTGCTTCTTCGCCAACTAGAATATAAACCTAAGGTGATCCAGACTTTATCAAATTTACAATTTAAAATTATGATCACTTAACATTTATTTACAATTGTTAGTATTAAATTATAGTTGGGCCCATTTATTGTAGCTTAAATTGCGAAAACTTACAGACAAAACAACTTCCAAAATAAAAGATACATTTCTTCAAATAAAGATTGGAATAGAAGCCCAAAGGAATTTGAACTTACACATAAAAAAAGTAACCAAAACCGGACGGTAAACGATAAAATTTTATAAACACACAAAAAATAAAATGTGATAATTGCTACACAATTAGACATGAAATAAATAACTGCAGAGAAGTTAAAAATTTATTAATGCAAGGGAAGTTTTTCTTTTTTGATGGTACTATTAGAGAATGCAAGTTATTCAAACAAGATCTAAACATTAATAACGGTGAATCAGACGATAATACAATAAAAGAATCAATTAACGAATTCGAAATGCAGGAAAATGAAATTCATGCAACTATATTGATTGAAATATACAATGAAAATAAACTAATTACAGAAAATAAACAACAAATTAATATCATAGAGGAATCTAAAACAATTAATAATGAGGCAGAAGTTAATTTAATTATTGAACCATTTACAAAAATTAATGAAATTAAAATTACTCAGTAACCAAACGTTCAAAAAACAATTATAATAAAAAATTATGAAAATACTAATGAATTTGATAAATATTGATACATGATAAATTTTAGAAATATTATTATAACTAAAAATAAAGTTGTTCATAAAATCTGAAATATATATTTTTCTTTTTGTTTTTCAACAACGAACAAAATAAAGGATAGGTAATATAATGAAGCATAAGAGCAATAAAAAGTCAAAATTTATCAAAATCAGTCTGGTCTATTAAACTTCTTCACCTGCACAATACACACCTATTATTATATTTTTCTTTTGGAAATAATTATAATTATTCTCAGTATAAAATTGTTACAATAATTTTATAATGGCAATCTCAAAAGCTCTTTAATGTTATTCCACCTAAAGAAAAAAAATATATCTTTCGTCAGATATTTCAGCAGGGCGGGAAGTGAATCCCCAGAATTATTTAATATACATAATATTTATAAAATTAGTCAATTAGTTATAATTTAAACAAAAGAAAATATTATTTTGACTTAAGGCCATGTGATACCGAAAATCAACCGCATTTCATTATTTAATCAATTGAAATTGAAACATTTTTTTTTTAAACCAGAGTAATTACAAATTACATTACAAAAGTAGTCCAGCAGATGAAATAGCTTCCTGTACGCTGTTCTGGTGTACATAATAAACTTAGAAATAAACTTACAAATAAACTTACAAATAAACTTAATATCTAATACTTTGTAATATATTCTATCGATCGTTGGGGGAAATGTATTGAAGTTTTAAAATCAAACTCAATATATTTTAACGACGTTTAATTAGAATTAATATCTAATACATTTCATTAGTAATATGTTTGCTTTCTTTTTTGTAACGTAGATGATGATGTAAGATTGTTTGGATTTTGTTGTCGTCTATATTAAATTTCTTTGCTTGCTGTATGTTCACTATTGGTTGATTTTAATTTGTGTTTACCCATTCTTTTAGTTTAATTTTTTTGTTATTTTTGTTCGCTAGTATTTTGAGATTGTTGGGTAAACTATTGTAACAATTTAAGGCCCTTAAATAACTAATCTTGTTGCTTATTCTTTTGCTGTGTTTTGGAACTATAATGCTTTTATTTCTCGTGATGCTATTTGATTTTATAAAGTTATCTTTTAAATCTTCATAATAATATAATAGGAATTCAAAAGTGAATTGTTTATCTAGATTTAGTGGCTGTTTTTCTTTTAAAAAGTTATTTTTGTTTA
>JAWWEQ010049497.1:0-13343 GCA_035583055.1 Torymus tubicola
AATAGTAACCTCAAATTGAACTAAAAATTTACTGATCTAAATCTATTTACGCCAATTAAGATACTGTCTGTATATTTTTTAAAACATTTTATGAATAATATAGTTTTCAGTGTTTTTATTTAATGAATTATTTACGTAAATTGGCTTTTTTATGATTTTTAAATATTAAACATTCGTTGGTCAACCGCAAGGATAATTCCGTAACGAAATAAGCGGTATTTATTACTAACCCTCGGTTAAACGGTTGGCCAAACCTTTGCGATTTGGCGAACGGATGGCAAACGGTTGGTATTCATTTCTACCAGGGAACCTTTCATTTTTTTATGTTTTCAGACATTCATACCAATCTTATGATCTTAGCTTATCAGGAATTACTTGTATAAGAATATCTTCATTAGAGAAAAGTAGTGTGTTATTATTATTTACAGCTTTTGTATTTAACGTTTTGGTCCAGAATCAAATCCTGTGAAGTTATAGCTAAAAATCTTTTACCTTTGACATGTTAGCTATTAATTGATTTTATGAGCTCACCAGGAATTAATTGTAAAAGAAAATGTTCGATAGAGAAAAGTTTTCTTTAATGAGGTCTATAACTTTTGTATTAAAAATTTATTTGTAAATCGATATCCTTACAAGTTCAGTGTGAGAAACGACTTCTTTTAACAATTTCAAGGTTTTTGGCATAAATCTTCGAAAGGTGTATATGAAAAAGTTACAGTAGAAAAAATATATATTTTAATGGTATCTACCACCTTTGGTAACAACGCTTTCGTGTAAACTCACACTCCACATATTTTTAGCATGCAACAAGATCCAAACAATTTAATATTCATCTTCTTCTTGAGATGTAAGCACAGTGACAGGTCCAGGTTTTTTACCAGATCATTTATTATACCATTTTGTCTGAAAAGTCAAGTGGAAAATGTTATTTTTTCTGGATATCGCAGAAATCGTACTTGTTTAATTTTTCGCATTTTCTACGATCAATTTTGTCTTCCTTTATATAGCAAAATTGTGCTCTCTTCTTTTCAGTGCTTTTATTCTTCTTAGCTCATGAAGTTCTTTTCGTTCTCGCCATTTCTCTTAATTAGCCTAACTCTAAGTAAGTATCTACTTATATTCAATAATTGAACATAAATTAACTCTTAATTCTAAGATGATTACGACAATGCGCGCGAGATGCCACGGCGCTATTTAACCTGTTTAGAGTTACAAGGTTATGATTCTAATGTTGCACGATACCATAGCAATCCACAAATGCTCTAAAAAAGTAATACCAATTATGACGTTCGTAAATATTCCGGTCTTAAAAAAGTGGATTTAAGGACGCAATTTGATTGGTTGATGGTTCAATATCCGGCCTGAATAACGTTAAAATTTAAAATATTCTCTGATATTAAATGAATATTTTGATATAGGAATTAATTAAATAATTTATACCTGCATTTGAATGAATCAAAGAAATAATCATTAAATTATTCAATATCCTAATTGATTAATATATTGTATCTAATAATTTAATTACAAAATAAATGGTTTTCTGGTTTGTTTCCTAACTTTAAAATTTAGAATTCAAATCTGTTATTGAGTATAAATAATATATTTTTCTTTTTAAAAGATAATGATATATATGACCGATTTTCTGAAAGAAATATTTTCTTTTTTATTTTCTGTGCATTTATGTAGGGTATTTAATCATATAAGCAATTATATATTATCATCTTTTGAAAAGCCATTTGAGACTCAGATACGAAAAATTGATATACCCGTAATATTGTTTCAGTTTGACGAAAGTGGAACTAAATAAACTTATATCATTATTCTACTTATATAATTTTTTTGAGCTATTCTATTAGAATTTTCATAAGATAATCTACATAGCATGCTTAACATTGTGCGAATATTTATGGTTAGTAACTTTTTCTTTGAAATACTTTAAAACAATTCGAACACTCTCCAGTTTCACTGCTTGAGGCTTTAAGTGTTCTGGTTAGAGACCTGTTCATTTTTTGTATTTAAGTCTTTATTATTGTAATGAACAACACCTGCTCTTACCCTAAATTTTTCTTCTTTTTGTAATTTTAATAATCAAGAGATGTTGTACTAAATATATATTATTACATATAATTTGTATACATCATCAAATACTGGATTTTATATTTGTGCAGAATCTATAGATTTATAGATTAAAAAACTGGAGAAGGAGTTCTCAAGATAATGTCATATTTTCAGTTCAAAAGTTAGAATTATTTAAAAATTTTTAACTTTTTGAAAATTCATGAATTTTTATGAATTTTTTACTCTTTTTTCTGTTTTTTACTGCTTATGCTGCAAACAAAATGTATTTAATTATTTATATAAATAAAATGTATATAAAATATGTGTTCAAAATAAAGTGCAATAATTAGTTTTGAATAATTTAATTACCTGAATATATATCATTCCTTATGATATTATCATTATTTCTTTGTTTGTCTCTTATACAACATAAATTTTATGTCAAACCTCATTCTTTTTGTAAAGACATTTGTGGGATTTAAATGCTTTGAAAAAAGTCTATATTTTTCAGTACAAATTAAGTAGATTTATATTTACAATTCAAACAACGCTTTCTTTTAGACAAACTGATCATAGATTCTCAATGCGCTTCTTCATGCTAGATGAGAAAAATTTTTCAGTTAAAAAATAATAAATTAAAAAAATTTTCAAAAAATTTTATCTTTTGAACGGTTGTATATTTTACTTTAAAATTTCAGATTTGTATCCTGGGACTAGTTTGAAACCACTAACAAAATGTTGAGCAATTTTGGTCTATTACATTTGACATGAAACAACCTATATATATAGCTGAGGTAGTAAATACTTAAAATGCAATTGCCTTTTATAGATTGGCGTACATTGATTTTATCTTCGTAAGTTGTGCAATAATTAAGGATTGTAGTCTTATGTTGGTTTTAAACACCACAACTATAGTGAACCAAGTTCGTGAAAATCTTGAATTTTGAAAAACCTTGAACAAAGATGTTATAGCATAAATTCGAGTAAATATATATTTTAAGTCGTAAGTTCGAGGATGAAGTCGTTTAAGCGTGCATAGCCCTCTAATCTCTTTTTGTGTGTTGGTGTAAAAATATAACTAAACAAATATTGGAGTTAAAACATCCAATTAAAAATGCTTTCAAGAATGTATTTATATATAAACGCGTATGTATGTCACTTTCTTCATAAAGATACTAGCAATTGAAATGCTGCAAGTGGCGGGCGATTCTAATGGTATTAAAAAAGAGTTTTTTTAATTAAAATAATTCTATTCATACATGTCTCATTAGAGCCTAATAAAAATCTCTTGACCCTCCTCACTTTGATTTACGAAAGACTCCGATTCTTTTCTCCTCCATCTCTATCGACCCTCTGTCACTAACAGTTTTTCTCTTCCTCTTACTTTGTCTCTATCTTTCTGCCTTCGTCTTCTGCTTCTGTTGCACTGCCGGCGCGCTTTTGGACTCAAGGATTTGAAGCACTTGATGGGTCTACAGGAGCATTTCCGAGCTTGCCACGCTGCCTCTATCTTTCTATTTCTTTTGTACTCTCCGAGGCAAGAAGGGCGGTGCGCCTGCGCTCAACTGAATTTTCCTCGTTACCGTAGATTATTGAAAAAATTGTCAAGTTAAGGCGTTCGTGAGCAGCGAGTGTCACGGTAAGTCTTATTTGAGAAAAGTAAAATAAAATAATAATTAGTAACAAGAAGAAGTCGAGAAATAAGAGAAAAGAAAGAAAGTAAACAGACGGATAAGAAAAACGAATAGTGAAGATGGACAGAAAAAAAGAACATAAAAGATGATAATGAAAGAACTTAAATCATGCAAGTCATTCCAACCAATATCTATTATATTTGTAATCAATTATGTTTATCGTCTATACTTTTGCAAAAACACAGAAGGCATGTCAGAAATACACTTATTATGCAATAGTAAAGTATAGAGAGCGATGTGAGTGTTACGAAAAACAAGCGGAGATAGTGTATTGTCTTTATAATTTTTCTTTCAAAGCAGTCTATCAATTACATACACCTTTGTTGTGTCACGTTTGATGATGTTTATAATAATTGAATAAAAATAAAAATCGATACATCATTTTTAAGCTTTTGTGTTATAAAATACTGTATAAAACTCGCATTCAATTTTTCTTATGTGGTAAATAATTACCTTCCGCACCAGTGTCATAATGTACTATGAATAAGTAATGTAAACAGATTAATGTCCCTCGCTTCGCTCGTACAAAAATGTTTCATGGAGCAAATACGTAATCACTTTTCACTCCAGTTTCATACATTATTTTATATTTTATAAAAAAGTTCAAGTTTCATCCACTTCATTATAAAATAGCACATCATGACGCTGGTCTGGAAACTGATTATTTACTAATGAAGCGATGAACCAATTGTGTGAATACGCAACGTACTTGGTTAATATGATACTATAACATACTTATACTTCGTATATTATTCCAGCTCAAACTATGCACAAAGACAAAAGAAAAATAGCAACTGACTAAAATAGCCACACAAGGTTAACACCACCTTTTCACTTACCCCGTTTTATTTTTAGTCAAAAAAATATATAATCGGAATAATTGTTGAAGTAATTTAAAAAAAGTTTACACATAATGATTAATTAGAGGAGACTGGGGTAAAACCGGAATTATCAATTTTATGGGTTCATACTAGTGCAATAGACATTATACATGTAGTACCTCTTTAAGAATGTCCCTAATATCATTTCACACACGACAGCTATATCAACAATAGCTTGCTGTTGACTTCAGAAGAAGTCAAATATTTCTTAACTAGCGAGATTGTGTTTATCGCAACAGTCATAATTGTGTCTGTAATCTTCCTAGAAGCAACATATTTGTTACAATTAATAGGTACGCATTGTTCTGGCTTTTAATTTTATTTTCAATTGTAAAAAATTAATAATTACAGTTTTTGTTAACTTTGAGGTAAAACCGGATAGTTTATTTCCTATTTTTTTCAATATAATAATAAAATAAGTAATAATATATATAAAATAATACATAATAAATATTTAGCGTGTTGTTCATACAACATAATATATATGAATTTTGTTGTTTTGATTTTAGTACAGACATGCGCAAGTATATTAGAAAATCTGCTCGGAAAAGTTGGCCTGAGGGAGACATGACTTCGGCTATTGCCGATGTTCTAAATAAAAAGCTGGAATTGAAGAAGGCGTGTAACCTGTATAATGTGACCAAATCAACTTTAGCAAATAGAGTAAGAAGAGCTAATGAAAATAAGAAAAAAGATAACAAAATGAATGAGCAGGAAGATTATGACGACGCAAAATGCATTTTTTGCCAAAATTTATACTCAGAATCTACTCAAGACTGGGTACAGTGCATGAGTTGCAGTCAGTGGGCTCATGAGTAGTGCAGTGATTTAGATCTAGGAAAATTTATTTGTAATTATTGTAAATCAAAATTTAATGACAGAAAGGATTTTTGCTTTATTGTAAAGGTACAAAAATTATTATTCATTTAAAATTATTAATTAATTTATATGTAAAATCTATTTATTTTTGTAAAACAAAATGAAATGTTAACGTATAACAATATTGTTAATAAATAATTTTTTCATTAAATGTTTTTACATGTTTACATTACTTTGAGTATGTCGAATACCGGTTAAAATTTTTACCCCGACACTTTTTTTTATGGGGTAAAACCGAATTATTAATAACATTTTTTACAAATAATTTTCTGGCTAATTAAATCGATTTTCACGTAGATGAAAGCAAACTAAAAACAATCTTATTGTTAAATATCATTAGTATTTATTAATTTTTTTTTAATTAACCATTTGCAAAAAGTATACGGTTTTACCTGGCAGTCTCCCCTATATATTTTATGAAAAATAAATGTGTTTATTATAATTATTATCATTATTTTGTTCTTTATTCTTAACTTATATTGTACCTAAATTTACTATGGGCTTTTATATAGCCCATAGTAAATTTAAATATACTAGCTTTTTGGGGTAGAATAAGCGAAAAATAAGACTACGAATACATGTATGAAAAATATTGCAGATTGTCTATATTATTAACTATATTTAGGACTAATTAACTAATTGTTTCTATAGACGTTAGAATGACCAGCAAGCTTATCGATTATTAAGATTATTTGATATTGATTTTTTTAGTATTAACTTTTGGTCGATGTAATGTCTGTGCCCTACTCATACCTGGATAACTGATGCAAGCCCTTTAACATTACTTTAGCATAATCTTTTTTTATCTACCCTATCAATATCCTTAGTCTTAGAAAAAGAGTTTAATAACTTCGACATGAGTAATGCATATATGTAATCAAAAAATTTGTCTGAATCTGGTGTGGCAATTGTGTGGCGCTAATCTAGCTCCAAACGTGTAGCACCAATATGACACTTTATTGTTTAAGGATATCAATTTTAATGAGTACAGTGTTCTTTATTATGTGCGACGTTTCGGTAGCTTGATTGTTACCCTTCTCAAGCATTAGTTTATTAAAATATTGTAATATTGATTACAACTTCTGAAAATTATCTCTTAATTACAAAATAATAATATCTATATTAAGTATATTTCGTCCTTTATTCTACTTTTGATGTACTCCTTTCTACAACATACAAAATGAAAGTCTATGTGTTGAATATTCGCACAGCAGTTAGTGGCAGATTGAACATATCTGTTACATACTTTTTTATTTTATTAATACCACTTAAATGACATCGTACAGTGAATAAATAAATCAGAAATAAAAAAGAAAATCATTTTATTGTATCTTATCTTAAAAAAATGATGGATTTGTTGTGAAATCCTTTTATTCGTGATTTGGTTGGTTGGAGTAATGGGTTGCTAGGTTACAAAAGCAAAAATGGCAAATATACATTTGGCAAACATAAATTTTACACGTTGTAATCAATATTTTTTCAATAAACTAGTACTTGAGAAGGATAGCAATCAAGCTATCGAAATGTCGCCGAGCCTCGTCGATTCTCTGGTTACCGACGAGGGCGCCGATAACCGTACACCATGGTGCTCGCGGTATCGCGCACTGCGAACGAGGGCGAACTGCTCCCTGCAGCAGTGTGAGTTCTTTGTTCGCGCGCCTCTTATTTATCGTTTTTTTCCTACCTACAGGTAGTCAGTGGCATGGATACCGATTCCTTGGCCGATATATCACTCATTGAGGTGCGTGTGCAGTGCGTGTGCACTGAAGATATTATAATAACATATTTAAAAATATTTTTAAAATATTTCATGAAAGTTTTACGTATTTTCTAAATAATTTATGAAAGTTTGCTATAATATTGCAGAAATATTTCGTTTAAAGATTCAGGAAATTTCACAGAAATATTTCTTTTACACATTACATTTATATATATCAGACAGACACTTTCCTTATTTAAAATTTTTAAATTTTGTTTGTTACAATCATTTTTGGCCTAGTAGTTCTTCTAGTAAAGGGATCATCTGTTGCGTTTCCTTTGTTAGTCTTTATTTCTTCCTGTAACATTCAAAGAGTAGCGATGATTAGATTATGCAAATGCACTGAACTATAATATTAAAGACCTTTTATATGTTCAATGTACTTACCAGAATAGCTTTCTCTGCTTCTTGTATATTCTTCTTACGATTCCGATGATTGATGAATGATATACTTGATATAGTAGCAGATCATTTGTCCAAGTCAAAAACTCGCTTTTCCAACTTGATAGTTTTCATGTTGAGCCTAATACTTGTCGCATGATCTCCTCTACAGTTAACCTCGTACCTTTCTCTCATAAGTTGTATTTTCTTCTTCGCATAATTGTGCGGTGTTCCTTTGAATTGAACCTTTTCCTGACAATTTTGTCAATATCTTCTTTTCTGAATTCATACACCATAGCTTCTTTAATGTCTTCTACCTTTTGACCAACATTATCTGCAGTAGGCATAGATCTGCTTTGTATAATACAAGCTTCTTTCCATTTCAAGAATACTGATTCCGTAAACACGAGGGACTGTATTAAAATTATAATATGCCAGATTCAAGAGCGCCGGAGCCTTTATACCATTTTTGGGGTTTTCTAACCTTACTTTTTTGGTATATTTCTCATATTATATTAAAGCAGAAGTAAATATGACATATGAGGGATTCATTTGAAAGTACTTTTTACATACATTCCATCTGTAAAATGTTTCGTGGTAAAAGATACTTTCGTATACCATATTAGTGACAGCAAAATCAATTATAAATTTTTTTCCTTCAGCCTGCAGGGAATTTCTGGGGGGAATCTAGTAGAAACTTTTTGTGCCTTTACTTGATTTTAAATCCTATCAAAAAATTTAGTGCTAACAGCGTACGAAGGACGGCGCTACTGCGCTCTGCTTCACATGAGGAGAAAGAACGCGCGAAGGCGTTGTCATGTTTAAAAATAAAAAAAAACCGTGTTGCGTATGATGATGATAGTGTGCACTCAACTGAATCCCTGTAGTCTCGTGTCACCGTTTTTATTTATACAGGGTGTCCCACTTTAACTTGGACAGCTGGATAATTCGATACCTTGCATCCTAATCAAAAAATGTTTTAGACGAAAGTTCTTGAGTTTCGAAGGGCCTACCCAACCATGACCTAGAAAATATCCTTCACCTTCATTTTGAAGGTGATTTGGAGGTCAATTCTGTTTTTTTCAATGGACACCCCAATTTTTTATTCCGGATTCTGAAAGAACGCGAAATTTTACGCCTAAATGACCTATCATGTCTAGAGTCAAAGTGAACCCCAGACGTCATTACAAGGACAAGTTCCTAGTAAGAACCGAAAACTGGTGAATTATGATTTTCTGGAAGAGATTGTTGTGTATCTGACAGTGTGAGAAACTAACCCAACCCTCATCACAACAATATCCTTTAACCATATTCCTAAGGTTATTCGAAGGTCGAGTAAGAATTTCAAACAAAAAGTTTTTGGTCCTGGATTCAAAAAAAGTGAGAAATTTTACGAATTGAAGACATTTTGTTCAGGACCCAACTTGAGGCAAGATTCTTCAGGATCCAGCCACTCAAGGTAAGATCATTCAAGATCCAGCCACTTAAGGCAAGATCTTTCAAAGTTCCGGCCACTTAAGGCAAGATCATTCAGGACCCAGCCACTTACATCAAATGTTCGAAATGTACTCCTTGATTCTGCAAGCACAACTGGAATCGACGCCGAAGGTTTTCTTGCACATTCCGAAGCATTTCAGAAGTTATTGCAGCGCAAGCTCTCTGAATTCTCTCCATCATATTCCATCTTGTCGTGGGTGCACAATAAGGAGCGGCTGAGGAGAACTGAGCGGGTGGGGTGAGGGGGGCGGCACCCTCATCTATTACAACTATATAATATAGTAAGAAATATGTAAAATAACATGTAAAAACGCATAATTTTACGTTATTTTGAGGGGGAGGCTGAGGAGGGGCTGGGGGGCCTAGTGGAATGTTTTTGTGCCTCTACTTGATGTCAAATCCTATCCAAAAATTTAATGCTAGCGGCGTACGAAGGGCGGCGCTACTGCGTACTACTTTACGCGGAGTGAGCGCGCGCGAACAGTTGAGTCCTCGAAGATGCGCGCCGTCTGCGTGTGTATATATATATATATATATGTATACACACATTCTCAAATAATATTATCATCGATATTATGGATTTACCGATTTATATGATTATGGGTTCGTGAGTTTAGATTTCATAGGTTCAGCACTCTGTGGGTTTGATGGATTATAGGGATAATCTTTTATTTTTGAGTTCCTGGGGGTAATGAGTTTATGGTGTTATATGTTAATGGAGTTCATGGAGTTATGGTTTATGGGGTTACTGAGTTATGTGTATATATGATTTTGAATTTATGGGTGATTGGGTCTATAATTTTACGGGTTTATGAGTTTCAAGTGAACAGGTTCATGGTATTGTGGGATTATAGGGTTATATGTTGATCGGAGAATGAGTTTATGGGTAAAGGGTATTATAGTTTTATGAGGTGTACAAGTTATGGATTAGGACTTATTTTTTTACGGGTAAATAGATATATGAGTGAAGGGGTTATTGGTCTCTGGGTTTTTGGGTTAATGGGTTTCGTATGGTATATAGGTTGATGGGGTTCTTGAGTTATGTGTATACAGGGTATTGACATTATGGGTGATTGGGCTTGTAGGTTTACGGATTTGTGACTTTTAAGTGGATGGGTTCATGGTTTTATGGATCTGTGGGATTATAGGTGAATGGAGTAATGAGTATATGGGTTAGGTTATGGGTGCAGGGGTCAATGTATTTGTGGCTTTACAATTTTTGTTTTGATTAATACTCAATATGATTTTACTTCATGTAGAAATGTCAATTTAAAAGATTAACTAATATTTTTGTGGATTTCGACGTTTTGAGAGTACTTATGTGAACGTCGAATTTTCTGTTCTTTCCATTTCTGGGGTCAAAAATAGAGGTTCCCATTAAAAAAACACCACTTTGACCTTGAAATAACCTTGAAAATCGCGTTCAAGGTCAAACTCGTTGGTACCATTAGGTGGCCTCTTTTGCACCTTAAAACTTTTGTATTTATCATTTTGTTCTCCAAGTACATCGGCTGTCAATTTTTGGGGGTGGGCGATTAAAATGAGACACCTTATATAAGTGTCACATCTATGGAGCAGCTGGGCTAGTTCTGCATTAATCCATGGCAGCTTACCCTGTTTCGCAGTAAATGTTTCTACTGGTGCCAGAGAATCTATGGCTGCCGTAAAATTAGCACACAGACAGTCCAGGGCTTGCTCGGTATCAATGACGTCAACATCGAAGGGTGTCCAATCACAGCAAGACAATTGCGCGGTAAGCTCTTTTGGCATAATGCTTTTATAGTCTCTGTAAGTAAATGCGAGCTTTTTTGCAGGGTTGTATTAATTTTAATCGTGACATCAATGATGTTATGTTTACTGTGAAACTTAGCTAGGTTTCGATCACCGATTATAGTGTTATTATCGTCGACGAAAATAACATCAATCCAGGTGCGAGATTTGCGTTTGAAATAAGTGGGGCCGTGCTGGACCAGCTGCAATGACAGTTCCGCTGCAAGGTTGCGAACAAGTTTGGCTTCACTACCATCACGAAGTAGATCGGCATTCAGATCCCCCATAATTATAGCCATTTTGTGGCTATAATTACCAGACGGTGTGCGCAGTAAATTCATGAGGTCATCATTTTTCAGAAAAGCAACCTTTGGAGGCCTGTAGACAACAGCTACAAAACGGGAGGATTAATATTATCAGAGATCGAACCAAAAATAAATTCTGGCCTCTTAGGTTTACCTTTTCTTTCAGTGTTAGAAGCCGCCAGGATCTCACAGCTAAGGTAATCACGTATAAAGAGAGCCACACCTACTCCGTTCACGTTGCGATCCTGCCTGATAACCTTATAATGCGATACTGTAAAATAACGCAACGCTCCGCGATCACCACGTATGTATCTAAAAGCGAAAAGTTGTATCAAACACGTGAGCGGTGTTTGAATAGCGCGCGCTCGCCGAACAGAGCCGGCGGCGCGTTCGCATGAGGGCCGGCCGGTGGGCCGTTTGAGAAGGGAGAGCGCTTCTGCCGGCCGGTGGGCCGTTTGAGGAGAGAGCGCGCTTCTGCCGGCCGGCATCAGTTCTCTCCTGCGCGCGAAGTTGAGAGGACGTACACGGCAAACGCGAGTGACGAACAAGGACTAGAATTACCATCCCAAGCCATCCTGAGGACGATCCGCTGCGAGGAGGCAGCGTTGAACGCCACAAGGACAGCCGAGAGGAAGCGAGTCGGACGTGGAAAGCGTCGAGGCCACGTGGCCTCCGCCGACCCCCAGTGCACGCGGGCTTTGGTATTTTGGATTTTCGTAAGCCGAACCTTTCTTAATTGCGCGTCGCGTGTAGCCTTTTTGTGTGTGAGAGAGAGAGAGTGTGTGAGAGAAAAGAATGTGTGTGAAAATAGATCGGGAGTGTCGGGAGTGCCGAAAACGACGTGCGAAAACGTATACGAGTAGTGGTGACCATTCTCCCAGCGGGGAGAATCGCGAGTAGGTTGTGTGAAAGAGAGAGTGAGCGCATGTGTAGTGGTGATCGAGATCGAGCGACGTGGTGATTGTTTTCCCAGCGGGGAACACCGCGTAAGTCTACGGGTAATAGTGCCCAACGGGGAGAGAGGTTTGTGGTGATCAGGATTGCCGCTGCGGTGACACCGCCGCATCTTCTAGCATAAGCCGGTCGCATGAGAAAAGACAGCCGCGACCCGGTGGCGGCTCGTGCGTGAGAGTCCCGCCGACGCGAGATAATAGTCTCAGCCAGAGATTTAAGTAATCGCCTGGCGCCCTTAATATTATAAATTTGGCGATTACGTTTTTATTCGGAATCTGAGGGAAACGCTTGTGGACGCGGAAAACCGGGACTAGCAGTTACGCGAACTGCTAATTCCGTGTCACAATAACCAGGGATCCAAATGACGTTATCTAATACAGCTGAGTCCAGCCAGGTCTCAGCAACGCGAAATGGGTCATACTAGGCGTCATCATTAAGAAATTGGCGAGTTCGGTCAATATGCGCTCGAAGAGAGTTCTCATTGACAAAACCAGCTTTCAACCCCCTCTTATTCCCTACAGGTCAGAACCCTGTCCAGTCATGCAGCGGCTTTACGTTGTTCATTTTTACTTCCTACTAGAGGAAGCTTTGTGATAGTAAAAACAGAATTTTTTTGAGATAATGTGTAAGGAATGTTATTTATAAAATTTGTAATCGAAATACACTATTTTTAGAAAATGTCCGTATGTATGTATGTATTAGGGTGTCCCTTATTTCCCAATATTTTTTTTTTTAGCCATGCCGCCCCCCAGATATCTTATTTATGCTAAAAAATGAAGTTTGTTCTTGGAAATTGTTGAAAAAAAATTTTTAAATCGCAGTCTAAACTACAAAACGTGTTTTCAGTTCACGTATACCTATTAATTAATCTAATGTATTTCATTTCATAACTGCATTTAACAATAACTTTAAATGATTTAACTATGACCTTTTTTCATGTAAAATTCGGGGTAGAATACGAATCTTTAATTATCTTTAATACGTGTAATTATTACTTAAAAGAAATGTACAAATCATAAATAACTTTCAATCTTAATCAAAAAAGCAAAATTTCTTTTAAGTAATGATTCTCAATTCTACTGTCGATCAGAGCAGACGTGTTTATATCTTACTCAAAAGTATAAACACTAAGCTATAGAACGGTTTAATATTGGTCAACTGTCAA